>JBBYHH010650617.1:0-10373 GCA_038382905.1 Daphne laureola
TAGAAAAGTGTCAGTATGCAGTGGACTAGCAGATATACAATCCTAAGTATTTTAAGAATATGATATGATATGCAATACAAAGATCCCATCAGACATGTTTGGTACAGTCCCCTATGGAATCTCCCCGACCCCCAATTATTTGGTACAGTCCCCTATAGAAGGTCCCCGACCCGCAATTATAAAAGATAGTCCCAGAATGACAGCACCATATGATGGGTTATTAGGCTCACCGATTAAGGGGTCAGAATTCACATGGTACCAGCGAGGGGTGTACGGCCGCTAAAACTGTCAGAGCCACAAAGTGACTAGTATCCAAATAAAGCAGAAGTTGATCCGTTATCGATCAATGACATAAATACTTCGATATGATAAAAGTCCTGCATACCATTACCCTACCATGTGACTAGCCCCAGGAGTCACTGGGCTCCACCGTCGACCCGGGTACTAGCCTTTAACTAGCCTAATACACATGAAGAAAAATCTGCATTGCATATTAAGAAAGTTAAAGTCCTTACCTGACGGATGATAGAAAAGCGGTAGATCCCAGACAAATGAATCATTCCCGCTACCCAAACTTTACTCTAAAATAAACAGACATATTTAAAGGTTTAGAATTTTCTATAATTCTACCTTTCACAACAAACAAAGTGAACCTTTTGACTAAAATTCTAATAGTTGACCAACTTGATCAAACTGCAGATTAAGTGGTTAACCAACTTGCAGATTTTACCAGATTACCACTTAAGGATAATTTAATCATCCTTTATGATTAATTACACATAAGGTCCTTATACTTTATCAGAAATTGCAGTTTAGCCCCAAATTGTATAAAGTGACAAAATACACTTATATGCTTCCAAAATAGAACTTTTAAACTTAAGAAGTTTTCCTAACTTCTTTTACCCATAATTATGAAAACTTTATTAAAACTTACATTTTGGCTCCAACTTCCACAAATTTGCCAAAAATGCTCAAATTCCATACTTAGCTTCAAAAAGGTCCATAATTATTTTCTTGGGCCCAAACTTTCGGCCCAAGCCCATAATTACCCATACTTTCAGATTTCAACACTTTTGGGTCAAACTTTTTACCAAATTCACTTGTGTGATTTATTCACCAATCTTTTTCCAAAAATCACAACTTATTCGCAAAAATTCCAAATTAAATTTGGCCAGCCACCAAAATTTGTACTAAACAGATTTTCCACCTTCTAACTTCCTAACAGAGCTGAAAAGTTGGTTTAACCAACAATTTATAACGTTTTCCACCATTTTCTTCATTTCTAACCCCAATTAGGGTTTTAATCACAACCATAACCAAACTTCAACAAAGTTTCTTCAAATTTTAACCATAGTTCTAGGAGGTCCTGAACATCAACATACTATTTTTCCAGAATTGTTCTGCAAAAAAATGTACATAAAATAATACATGTAAGATTCAGTCATTTAAGGAACTACATGTTCCACATGAATTTTCATCATGCTCTAAGCATTAAACTTACTTAAAATCCACCCAAGAACATGATTATAACTTTACATCAGTTCATTTCAAGGTTTGGTTAAGATTCATTTTCTTAACCACCACCAAATACCGCCATAACTTGAAATGAAACTGTAAAAGCTTGAACATAACTTAAACATCATAAACACAAACTCACCTTGAGTGGTTTATGAGTGAAAGTTGCTGGAGAATGGTCACGGAAGAACCCCTTAAAAAATGGCCTTGAAGGAACAAAGAGGGAAGTGGGGATTAGAGATGAACATTCATACTTAATCACCTAATTAAGTATGAAAAAACTTAATTAAGTCACTAACCTTGGACTTATGAGGATCTAGGGGTAATTAAGGATGAATTTGAGGATGAACTTGATGAAAACCTCAAGAACAAAGCTTGAAACACCTTGAAAATCCTTGTTGGAAACACAGAACCCGTCGGCTTCAAGGGGAAATTTGCGCACCTTATTGGTCTCCTTTGCCCCTGGCGCCTTCTACAAAGTTGTAGCTAAGATGTTGATGAAGATAGTTGATGAAGGACTCAAGAGCGGATGGGAGCTAGATCTGGGTCTAAATGGTGATGGAAGCATCGGTTGTGAGAGGGAAAGTGAGAGAGAATTTTTGTTAACTTGTAACAAATGGAATATGGGAGTGTAAATGGGATGGGGCTGGGTTAAAATGAGGTTGCGGCTGGGCAAAGGGGACTGAATCGGATTCAATGGGGTGAGAGAGAGAGGATGGTAGCTTATTTAACACTTGAAGATGAAATGAGTAAGGTTAAGTTCACAAGTTACCATTTCATCATCACACTTTTATCTCTCACTCTAACTAATAATCATTTCTTCCTACAAACCAAATGTCAACCACATGTGCTCTAATTCAGCCCATAAATCGGCAGCCATTGGGAAAGGACCAAAGTGCCATTTCCCGTCCAATTTTCTGAAATGACCATTTTTTCCTCCGGGGGTAAATTTTGCCAAAATCACCCGGGACTCACGTACCATCTTAAAAGTGTGAAATCCCATTGAATCAACCCCAAATTCATTCTCGGGACACGAGAATCATTAGAAAGCATGTTCTTGCATGTTTAAAATCGAGTCCCGGGAATAGCAGATTTTTGCCCGACGACAATTCTTCTCAGAAATTAACCATTTTCCAGGGGTGACTGTAACACCCACCCCATTTGGAAAAGACAACCACCAAATAGACCTCCCCATCCTCCACCAAGGAACCAAGCTCAACCACCACTAAGAAATATACCTCAACCCTCTTAACCTAACCCTAGACCTAACCAAAACCAAGCTCTAAATGCACCCAGACCTCAAACAAGGAGCATTTAGTGTTTCAAGTGTGGTGGCAAGGGCCATTATGCATTTGAATGTGCCCACAAGAGAACTATTATGATAAGTCCGAATGGTGAAGTGTCTAGTGAAGATGAGGTTGAAGTGTATCACATTGAAGATGGAGAATAGAGTGAAAGAGAGGAAGATGACCCTCCACTTGAGGGCCATCTTCTAGTTATAAAGAGAGCACTTCATGCTACACCAAAGTTGTTTAATGAAAATGAAAGAGAAAACCTCTTTCAAACAAGAGCTTGGGTGAAGGGCAAGTTGTGTAGTGTCATTGTTGATGGAGGAAGTTGTACAAATGTGTAAAGTGAAAGCATAGTAGAGAAGCTTGGCCTACCTTACATAAGGCACCCAAAAAGTGAAAGCATGGTAGAGAAGCTTGGCCTACCTTACAGAAGGCACCAAAAACCCTACTCTCTTCAATGGGTAGATTACCGAACTGATGTTAAAGTTCTTTTCCAAGTCAAAGTGCCTTTGAAGATAGGGAATTATGAAGATGAGGTTACATGTGATGTAGTAAAGATGCATGCTTCTCACATCTTGATTGAGAGGCCTTGGTAATATGATAAGGATGCCACTCATTCCAGGAAGAGTAATAAGTACACACTTTCTCACCTTCACCGCACCATCACATTGCTCCCTTTGTCACCTATGCAAGCATATGAAGATCAAAAGCATTTTTCAAGTGAGAATGAGGGGAAAGAAATCAAAGAGGGAAGTGAGAATAGAGAAAAGAAAGGGAGGAAAGAGTGTGAATGGGAGGGAAGTTCAAGTGAGGTGAAGGAGAAAAAACAAGAGAGCATCTCTTCACTAGCCAAAGAGAGGGACAATAAAAGGGCTTTTCTAGCTAGAAAAACCTGTTTACTCATGATTACATCTCATTGCATGCTAACTCATGATAAAGTATCTTATCTTCCTTTGTATGTGTCTCATGTCTTGCAGGAGTTTGAAGATGTCTTTGGTGAACCCTTCGGCCTCCCTCCATACCGAGGCATAAAGCACCAAATTGATTTGGTACCTAGGGTTCCTTTGCCAAATAGGGCTGAATATAGAAGCAATTCACAAGAGACCGAAGAAATCCAACCACAAGTGGAAGAGTTTCTCTCAAAGGGGTACATTCAAGAGAGTCTTTCTCCTTGTGTCGTACCGGTTGTCTTGGTGCCAAAGAGTAATGGCACTTGGAGAATATGCATGGATTGTCGGCCAATCAATAAAATAACAGTGAAGTATAGACATCCGATACCTAGACTTGATGATATGTTTGATGAATTGAGTGGTACATGTGTGTTTTCTAAGATATATTTTAGAAATGGCTATCATCAAATTAGGATGAAAAAGGGTGATGAATGGAAGATTAATTTTAAGGCTAAAATTGGATTGTATGAATGGAATGACATTCCCTTTGGATTGTGTAATGCTTCTAGTACTTTTATGAGATTGATGAACCATGTGTTGAGAAACATGATAGGAAAGGTTTTTGTTGTCTACTTTGATGATATCCTTGTTTACTCTAAATCACACAATGAGCATGTTGAGCACTTAAAGCATGTTTTAGGCACACTTAGGCATGAAAGTTTGTATGCAAAGATGGAGAAATGTGTCTTTAGCACAAATGAGGTTAAATTCTTAGGTTACATTGTTAGTAAAGAGGGACTAAGGTTAGATGAATCTAAGGTGAAGGCAATTAATGAGTGGCCTACTCCTAAATCCCTAACCGATGTTAGATCTTTTCATGTGCTTACTAGTTTCTATAAGAGATTTGTGAGATATTTATCCACTATTGTCGCCCCCTTGCATGAGTTTCTAGGAAGAATGTACCATTTGTGTGGGGCAAAGCCCAAGAGCATGCTTTCAATGAATTTAAGTCTCAACTAGTGAGTGCTCAATTACTTGTTTTACCAAACTTTGACAAGGTGTTTGAGGTGGAGTGTGATGTAAGTGGGATATGCATTGGTGTCATGTTGCACCAAGGGGGCCGCCTCATTCCATACTTTAGTGAGAAGTTGGGTGGTGCCACTCTCAACTATGTACTCCACCTTTGACAAAGAGTTTTATGCTCTTGTGAGGTCTTTGTAAGTGTGGTCACACTACCTACTTCCAAAAGGGTTTAATGTGCATACAAATCACCATTCTCTAAAGTACTTAAAGGGACAACAAAATTTGAGTAAGAGACATCCTAAGTGGGTTGAGTTCATAGAATCATTTTCCTATCTCATTAAGTACAAGAAGGGCAAAGAGAATATGGTGGCCGATGCATTGAGTAGAAGATATGCCTTGTTTACCACCTTGAATGCTAAGATAATAGGCTTTGAATGCATTAAAGACATGTATGCTAATGATGTTGATTTTGGGTTCATTTAAAAACAATCCTTATCTCATGTGTTTGATGTCTATTACCTATTTGATGGCTACTTGTTTAAGTCTAAAAGGTTGTGTGTGCCAAGATGTTCAATGAGAGGGGTGATCATACAAGAAGCACATAATGGCGGGTTTATGGGGCACTTTGGTGCCCAAAAAACTTATGAAGAAGGGAAGGCAAACTTCCATTGGCCGGGACTTAAAAGAGATGTGATGATATCTTGTGCAACTTGCAAACATGCAAAAAGGATAATTCTAAGCTTCAAGCCCCTGGGTTGTATACTCCTTTACCCTCTCATTATACTCCTTGGGTGGATATTAGCATGGATTTCATGAGTTGTTTACCTAGGACTTCACATGGACATGATAACATCTTTGTTGTTGTTGATTGATTCTCTAAGATGACTCATTTCATTCCATGTAATAAAGTGGCTCTTTCTCATTTTTTGTTTGCAAATGATGTTATGATATTTGAAAAAGCTTCCCTCAATTCTGCTGTGTATATTAAAAGTGCTTTGGATGTCTTCTCTACTTCTGTTGGCTTGATTTGTAATGTGCAGAAAAGCTCTCTTTTCTTGGATGGTGTTTCGGATTTGACCAAGGTGCAGCTGTCAGATGTGCTGGGTATAAGCCTAGGTAAATTTCCTATTACCTACCTTGGTATTCCCTTGATTCACTCTAGGATTTTTATTGAACACTGCCAAACTTTAAAAGAGAAGATCCTTGATAGATTAAACTCATGGACCACTAAGTTCCTCTCATATGCTAGAATAATTCAGTTGGTCATATCTGTTATCTTTAGTATTCAGAATTATTGGTCTCTTATTTTTCCATTACCTACAGGTTTGTTGAAAGATATTGAGAGTGCTTGCAGATCCTTTATTTGGTCAGGGAAGATTGGTTCTAGAAAGTCACTTGTTTCTTGGAAAGTTGTTTGTTGCCCTAAGGCTCAGGGAGGGCTGGCTATTTATTCGGTTATTGCCTGGAACATTGTAGTAGGTGCAAAAAAAATATGGAGACTACTTCTTGATAAAGAGAGCCTTTGGGTCCAGTGGGTCAACAACTATTATATTAAAGGGAAAGACTTCTGGTCTATGAATTTGAAGAATAGTACTTCCATTATGTGGAAAAAACTCCTCGGGCAGTGTACTATTTTTCATTATTTCCTTTAGCCGACGATTGTTCTTGGTGGATCCTTCTCAATGAAGAAGGCTTACTTGGCATGTTCTGAAAATTTCCATGTTGTTAGCTGGAGGAACTTGGCCTGGGGATCTATGCATGTTCCGAAGACGTTCTTTATAGTATGGCTACCTATGTGGGATCAATTGGCTACCTTTGATAGAGTGGCCACTTGGAAATTGACACTGATTTGCAATGTAAGTTGTGTAATTCTTCCCTGGAGTCTTGGAACCATTTAGATTTTGATTGTTGGTTTTCCAAAAAAGTGTTCATTGAAGTTATGTGCTCCTGTAAGGTGAAAGACTGCCCTTCTGAATGGAACAGATTTTTTTTTTGGATTTCTAAAGTTTGCAGGGGAAAGTCCATTAAAACTTGAATTAGAAGAAGCCTAGTTGTTGCAGTCATATATTTTGTGTGGATTGAAAGGAATAGTAGAGTTCATACTCGTAGTTGTACAGATTGGAAGACCATAGTTTATAAATGTATAGATATTGTGCAACTTAGAATAAACATTGACATAGAAGTGTTGTTTGGGTGATCTATCGTTTTGTGAGCATGATCCATACTACAGATCACTTAGAGGAGCTCTAGATTTAGTTTGTCTCCTGAGTTTGCTCTTTTTGTAAAGCCTCAAAAGTTATCATGTGTAAGTAGTGCTTAACTTACTATCAATGAAATCTAAAGAGATTTTTGTAAAAAAAAAAAGTAGTGAAATATCATGGTCGACCTAAAACTATTGTTAGTGATAGGGATTCCAAGTTCTTAAGTCACTTTTGGAGGACTTTGTGGTCTTGGTTGGGTACTAGCCTTCTCTTCTCTACCTCTAGTCATCCTCAAACCAATGGTCAAATAGAAGTGACTAATAGAACTCTAACAACCATCTTGAGAACACTTATTAAAAAGAAATTGAAAGAATGCGAGAAAATGCTACCACATGTTGAGTTTGCATACAATAGAAGTTTTTGTTGGAATTCTCTGGCGCACCAAGAACTTCTTGAGTTGGTAATCCTACTCACTATAGATAAAAGTAGTTGTGAGTTCAAGTTAGAAGAATAAACCATTAGGGCATCTTTTATCAAAATATGGGTATTTTGGTAAAAGTGCACTAAAGAGCTTAAAGGAGCTTAATTATGTGAATTGAAATTGTTTGGAATTATTTTGTATAAATCCAAACCTCATTTTGTATCTATTACCACCTTTAAAACCTTTTATCAAAGTAGGGATAATTTGGTAACTTTGGTGCAAGGTGTTTGTATCTTGCACCATTGAATAACTCCATTAAAGTATATTATGTATATGCTAATTTTTTGGAGTATTTTAAACGGAAAAAAAGGCCATTCATTTTAAGGAATAAATGGTTAGTGGAATAGTAAAATGAGTAGTCATTTAAGCTTAATCGTAAGCTTAAATGAAAGCTTAGTTGAAGCTTTTATGGTATGAGTAATTACCATAATTCTAATGGTCATTCTCTTCAACTATAAATAGATGAGAAGAATCGCCATTAGAGTTACTATTATTCACATAATTCTTGCAAGTTTTATTCTTCATTTCTTCTCTCATTTTGGTGCCATACTTGGTGAATTTTTTAAGATTAAGTGTGAATCTTTATAGTATTCTTTACAACACTCTTCCCCTCTTGGTATCTTCATCTTGTCCGTCCCTCTTCCTCTTCTTCTATCCGCCATCATCCTAAGAAGGAATCAATGAGGCAATACATCAAGATGAAGCGAGGAAGGAGCTTACGTTTTGGAGCAAGGAATTAAATATTTCTTAAGCAGTTTTCCAAGGGTGAAAGGTACTTGTGAATTCGGCCTTATTGTACTCATATGTGTTCTATCTTCTCTTACATATTCTTGTAGAAATGAGCATGATATTTGTGAGATGTCATGCATTTTAATCCGCCATTAAATCATGTTTTTGTATAAATATGAACATGGAATGAGAATCTAAAAGATCTAAAATCTTCAAATATATCATGCTTGTTAAAAGAAACTACCATGACTTGTTTGTTAACGTGAAAGCATTACACTTGTTTGAGAAATATCCATGTAAAGGCATGTAAATGGATCTCTAAAATCAACAACTGATATTAGAGTTGATGGTTAAATGTTCTCATTTATGTTGTATGCTTGCTAATTTCGGTTGAAAATGCATAAAATTGAGCATGAAACCGAAAAGTGCTAATTAACTCCTTTTGTAACCGCCAAGTAACTTCCACTTAAATCATGAAATTTTTTGTAATTTTTGTGATATGTGCATGCAATGTGGTCTGAATTTATATATTTGACATGTAAAGTTGATGAAAAATTCATGAGAATGCATGTTGTTGAATTCGGCCATTTGTGGTGTACTTGGTGAAAAGTGTTAAAAACATGTTGTCTTTATGACTTGAATGTTGAATGTTATGAATACATGAGAAATGTATGAAAATCGAATGTTGTTGTATGTATTCTATGTGAATCATGTTTAAGCCAAAAAATTGAGTTACGCAAAGGTGGTTACCAAAAGTGGTTACCAAAGTGGTTACCAAAAGGTAGTTACCAAACTGATTTGTGTAATGTGCAATTGTGCACCTATTTTGGGCCAAAAATTATATGCATGTGATTTCGATGAGTTTGCTTGTTTAAAATACATGTAATGTATGATTTGATCCATTTGAATCAATGAACATGTATGATAATATATTAATGACATATGATATGCAAATAAGTTTTGTGTAATTTCATATGCATGCTTTTGAATGAGTACATCTACATGTCACACACGATCTTAGGCTAATGTCTTTACTCTGGAGTCTAATAATGGAGATTTTGTTTAAGGAGGTGGCTCTTAAGCGAGACCGTTGTGACTCCGTCATCTTTCCAGGAAATTCTCTTTATGGTGACAAAAGGGTTAAAATACTATAGTTTAAGGTTATGGTACAATGGTACAAGCGTATGTTGCATGACCAAATGTAGAAGTGTGACAAATGCGTAGAACCCTTCTTGAGGCTCATTGAAGAACATGTGTATGAAACCATGAAAACATATTTGTATATCCCTAATTGAGTGATATATGCACTTCTTTTGTTATGTATGAACATGCTTGAAATGATTTCGTGCTTGTATTGCTTGCATGAGTCTTTTTGTGTTGATTTGTTATTGAACTGAATAAGGATCTCAGGTTAGATGGTGAAAACTATCTAATTTGGCAGCAAAATGTCAAATTCATCCTGATTGAGCAGGACACACTTGATGTCTTGATCAATGTGGTCATGCCTCCTGAAAATGGTGGAGATGAGACTGCCTATGTGGCATACCTGAAACAGGACAATTTGTGTCGAGTGACTCTTCTCTCTACTATCACTACTAGAAAATCTATCAAAATCAACGGTCAGTAATAATAAGCCAACTCGTTAGTAATTGCAGAAACCAACTGGCTTAACCGTTGGAACATGACTGTTGGTATTTGCATCGTTGGTATGGTACTTACAAACGGACTGACGTGTTGGTTAATTTTTGTCAACCAACGGGCCAACACGTTGAAACCGAAATCCGGTGACTGGAATAATAGAACAAACGAGTGAGTTCGTTGATATAATTTTACCAACTAGTCTATCTATTGGTACTAGTACCAACAGGTCTTCCCGTTGGTACTAGTACCAATAGGTCTTCCTGTTGGTACTAATACCAACAGGTCAGCTCGTTGATACTAATACCAACTAACCAACCCGTTGGTACATGTCAGTTCATTGGTACTATTACCAATAAGTCAACCTATTGGTACTGTAAATACTAATAGATCCACTTGTTAATATTTGTTTACCAATCGGTTAACCCATTGATATTTGTGAATAAATCATGTTACGAACGGGTTACTTGTTAGTATGTCTTTTTTTACAGAAATTATTTTTTATTCATATACACTACTTAAACCTATATTCACACATTTAAATTCATTCAACACAAGAATTACTACTGAAACATTCAATAATATCACAATATAATTTAAACCG
>JBBYHH010650728.1:0-10373 GCA_038382905.1 Daphne laureola
GTGAATATTTATGTACTATAATACCTCAGGAAGATCACCCCTGGTTCACGGGAGTGGCCAGGAGGTGAACCCTCTCTTTCGAGCAGCGAACTGCAGTGCCCGAGAGGGGAGCGGGATGAAGATAGTAACTCATCTCACTTGATAGAATCAGAGATTTATTGCATGCTTCCTCACTTAACATAATTGCATGAGTAACATAATTAGAGTCTGATGTCTTGTAAGAACATGTGGTAGTTTGCGATATGATAGTGTATCTAGGATAGTGTCATAGAATCTGATTCTAGCAAACTGGACAATCACTGGGAGTCAGAAATGACCCCGGTCATCCGCGAGTGGCATTAGAGATAATTCATGCTTCTAGGACATAAATTTAGTTGCACATGCATGTTGCTTAGGATGCACAGTAGTATTACAAGAGCCCATGATTGCTAATCCATAGACTACGTCATTTATCCCCTTCATGATCCATCACCTTACTTATTTCCTTTCCTTGCATATCTCATCATTCATCCATGATTATGCCTCTCTCACTACTGTCCATGTTGCATTTATGTTTACTTGTTGTACAAGTAGTTTGCTATAATACTTAGACGCTTAATTCTCTTGGGTTCGATCCCTCATTTCTGAGACATTATACTATGATAAGACATTATTAGGGCTAAAATGAGGTGTTTATAAATGTATTTTCTTAGTCTAGTGCTTGCCTGAGCTTCAGTCTGATATTGATGTATATCCATACCTAAAGCGGAAAAAAACCCTGGCTAACAAGCATCCTCTTCCATATCGAGTATTACAAAGTCCACTAGAATATAAAACTTGTCCACCTTGACAATCACATCCTCCAAGATCCCTTGTGGTTAAGTGATGGATCTATCCTCTAGTTATAGGCAAATGAAGGATGGTTTGACTTCTCCTAAGCCAAGTTTTTGACATACGGACCAAGGCATAAGGTTGATACTAGCCCCAAGATCGCATAATGCCTTATCACAATGGTAATGCCGATGTCACAAGGTATTGTGAAGCTTCCGGGGTCTTTTAACTTGGGGGCAGTTTTCTCTTGATGATAGCACTGACTTCTTTCCTTACTTGGATTGTCTCATTCTCTATGAATCTTGTTTTCTTAGTGATCAAGTCTTTCAAGAAATTGGCATAAGTTGGCATCTCCAGAATAGCATCAATGAATGGTATATTGATTTCCACCTTCTTAAAGATGTCCAAAAACTTTGAGAAATGAGCTTCATCATGATTGATCCTAAGTCTTTAAGGTAGGGGATCTCTATCATTATCCTTTATTTCACTTCTTATCAATTCTCTGTTTTTCCAACTCTAATTCCTTCTTCGACCTTTACTGGTCACTATTCATAACAACTTCTTTTTCACTCTTCCCTTCAATTTTTTCCTTTTTCTCCTTATTTTCAACTTCCACTACAGGTTTCCCACTCCTTACTGTCATCGCATGATAGTATTTGCAATGTTCTTGCACACTAGGCTCGGCAAGCTCTTGTATTAGCTAGCTCCCCATCCAATATCTTGTGTACCTCTCCAATTGACCTCTCAGTTGTGGATCCAAATTTTTGCATTGATCCCATCATCTTCTCAAACATTTGGTTAACCTTGTCCAAAAGATCCACTCCGGATGATGAAGCTTGGTGTTGTCCACTTGCTTGGTTAGGTTGGTTTTGATAAATTTGACCTTGGTAAGGGCGGGGCTTGTTGTAGTAGCCTCCTTTTTTCTGAAACTGACATCTATTTTGAGGATATTACACATATTGGAAATCTTCAATCATGTTGTCCTGAATTTTAGCGACCATTGCCTGAGGTGGCGCCACTTGTTGAGCTTGTGTCTTCATAATTTTTGCAACCATAGAGGTGAGTGCACTCATTTGAGCTTGAATGTTGGTCTCCTTGTCAAATTCATACAACCCTCTCTTAATTTAAGAACCACAATTTCCCACAAGATGCAATCTCTCACCAATTGACCGGTGTTGGTCATTTTCCTCCATAAGCTCAAGAAGGTCCCAATCGGCTTCCGGTTCCATGTGTAGGAACCAACCTCTAGAAGTGACATACAAATGCCATTTCTTCATTTCCTATAAACCTTCATAGAATAGGCATACTTGATATTCCCTTGAAACTCCGGCTTGTGGGCATCTTTTCATCAAATCCTTCAATCTAGCCCATGATTGAGAAAGGGTCTCCTCCGGATCTTCTTTAAATCTTAGAATTTGATTCTTCAAATCAAAGGCTTTTTGAGGAGGGAAATACTTCTTTATGAACATATGTCTCAAATCAGCCCAAGTTTCGATCTTCTCCGGATCCAAGCCTTTGTACCATTTTTTGGAATTTCCTTCAAGTGAGAATGGAAATAGCCTCATTCTCTTCACTTCTTCCGAACCTCCTCTAGTTTGATGGTGTTGGAAATGACGGTGAACTGATCTAGATGCTCATTAGGATCCTCATTAAGAAGCCCACTGAAACTATGGCACTCCACATTGGTGCGTCGCGAATCGGACTAGGCAAATACAATTTATAAGTCCGACTCACCCTCAAGTGTAAGGTGTGCAATTGTAGTAAAATAAGTGGGATCGAACCCAAGAGATTGTAGTGTAATTTGTGAAGTTTAGTTAAATGCAATATTTTTGGTGTTTTTTGGAATGAGATGTCAAGTGATAAGATAGACAAAGAAAGTTTAAATTAACTAAGTCAACTAGAACTAGAATGCAATGCAATAAGTAATTATGATAAGATAAATATTCCTTAGGGTTGATTAGAGTTGATGTTACTAGATTGAGTGTTTGGTTGAGATAGATGACAAGTTAGAGGAGTTGGATAATTAACAAGCTCTAGCTTCTACACTAAAGTTATCCTCACAACAAATGACCAAGAAGAGTTTCTCTACTTGCATCAATTGTTATGGCTCTAAGTTTAGTCAATCAATGTCTCCTAACACCCTAGATTACGTTTTCAAATAATCCTAGGGTATCTATCCAATTTTCTTTGTTCAATTCAACAAAATTCTCTCTCAAGCATTTCATAGAACACTTGATGGGTGTAGAAAAATAGATAGCTCTTCTATTTCTTCTACACCTTCTTTAAGCCCAAAAAAATGTTACAAACTATGCATAATAAACAACCAAGCAACTCTAAATCATCTAGCAACACAACAACATGCTAATCAACCCTAAGGGATGAAGAACTAATTGATACTAAACCTATTCACAATATTCATAACAATGAACAAAAATGAAAGTAAAAGTTGAAAGGAAGGAAGAAACTAGAAAATGAAGTTCAAATCTTCAATTCTCCATAAACATCCACAAATTCGTAACTAAGAAATGGGAAGGAGAAAAGAGAGTTCAAGAAGCATAGGTTTAAGTTTCACAATAAATTCTAGAAGATAAAATAAACTAGCTACTAAACATAATTAAAAGAAAAGATGAAGAACAAAATGATATTGCCGGCGGTGCTCTAACTGTGCGTGCCTCCTTCTGTGCGTATTGTGGTTGTGCATGATATCCTCCTCCGTCTCGTAGATAAATATGGCTATTTATAGACGGCAAGTCCGAATTGGACTTAGACTCTAAGCCATATCACGTGCTTTTGCTCTTAGGAAAGAGTTTCATTTTAACTTAATAAATGATGGGTCCCACCACTACTTGCCACAACTAGTGGATCTTTTGCATAATTACGCCTCCAATTTACATCATTTGTTAGTTTCGGTCATCAACTCTTGTTCTTTACTACAATTTGGTCCTTTTTATCTCATTCTCTCTCCATTATCTCCTGAATATATTTCTACAAAACTCTTGCGCAAATACTAAGGACATAGCCATAAAATACAATTATAGCATATATTTAAGGGCATAATATATAACATTATTTGCACTCATCAAATACCTTCAAATTCAAACAATTGCTAGTCCCTAGCAATTCTACGTATATGCAATCCTAAAACTAAGCAAACAAATCAATCAAACTACTAATGCCTGCTCAAGTCAAATCAGCATCCAGAACCACACATCTTTAAATGTATAAATGATCAAATAAGTTTTAAGACTTTGTGCTCAAATCAGTAAACAAAGGATCACTCTTTAAGTGTTTCACTCTCTGAAGTGGGTATGCGCGTGTGTATAGTGATCTTACTAAGTATCTTCAATCCATAGGCTTGCAAGTGAACCAAAACTCCTCTACTCATTATTCCCGAAAGAAAAGATTGCATGTCTCACCAGTCGGGTGGTCTTTCATTCAGGTTGTAGTGAGGTCTGGCTTGGTGAGGGAAGATATCGATTGAAAGCTTTCTTTAGGTGGAGCTTATACGAAACGTCTTGAGCTTACAAGTGAATGGGCACTAAAGATAAACAATTATTACAAACTCATACCCAACTTGCATCTTTTATAAGTTTCACACATTTTTCACAAAAATTGCACTTTTTTAACCTTTTAGACAATTCTGGATTACACAAATAAATACAAGTCTCTTTCTTGATTTCACCTTTTTTTTTTCTTTTTTCTTTTTCTTTTCACTTTTTTTTTCACCTTTTTCATCTTAGGCACACACTTTTTTCCAAAATTGTCACTTTACCCACATAGCACAACATGTAATACCCCAAAACTCAGAGTTTGAACACACCACAAAAATTTCATACTTATGCCCAGAATATTATATAATCAAGAAGTTTCAGGGATGAAAGGTAATAATAGAGAATGGATATTGCTCAAAACATGGGTAATCAAAGAATCCGGCTTAAGGCTTGAAAAGCGTTTTCTAATGGAAATAAAGTATAGGTTGGCTATTTAGTTAGTTGGCTCATCCTAATTTCCCACCGTCTTCCCGGCTCAACACATAACATATGTAGATTTATAATGGTTCAAAGCAAGCAAATTCTAACTCTGATACTTAGCAAGATGCTCTCATGAAAGAACAATTCACACAATCCATGCATAATAATGCTCAAAATCTCACAGATAGAATCTTCATTTAAAGCTTTGAACACAATTTCTTACCACTTCTATGATCAGGATTATGTATATCAACGGAGATTCCAGACTAAAATTCAACTTACTAGAGCATTGGGGTCCCTAGAATGCAACATAAATACTACATGTCACAAGTTTTTTTAAAAAAAAAAATTTCTTTCAATTTTCAAGTTTTTTTTTGTATGCATTCCTATACTAGCAAACAACATGCAAGATTTCATAATCAGCACGCAAGTAATTATTCGAATGATCCAATTCATAGCAACCATAATCAAACCCTCCAAACTCGAAATCAACATTGTCCATAATGTTGGAAAGGGTAAAAGAAAAAATAGGATCGAAAGTCATACCTGGAAGACCAAGTTAGGTCCCCGTTCCATATCCCGGGAGGTTCTGATATCATTAGTAGTAATTTAGTTTAGATCTGGGAAGAAATGAGTTCATATATGGATAGAGCTCATTTTTTATTTCAGATTGATATATTGTGGGTGAAAAACAGACACTTGTAGCAAAATTTATGATCATTTGAAGTTTTACCCATCATTGGCCACGACAATGACGATGGAAGTCCCTGAAATCCGAAAAGAGGAGTTTTCCGCCGCGAAATTCCAATTTTGACCGCGACCTTTCTGTCAGCTTCACCAAGTCTCAGTATTTTGACCATAACGTTTCTCTCCTACATCGGATTGAGTTGATTCAAAATCTTGTTTGTAGCTAAGACATAGAGCTACAACTTATCTTGAGAAACCAAGTCTAGAAAATGTCTCTAAAATCTTCGAAATTGACTTTTACGAAAGATGTTCCTGTTTTTGCTCTACGCATTCTCCGATATCACTAAAATTTATTCCATGAAAATTTCTGGAGCTCAATCTTATTTCATCACCTGCATATGGAGTTCAATATAATTATTAAACTTACTAATCCAAAAATAATTAATATAAATATACTAATAATTAGCTTATTTTAACGTCGCTAGCTCGACAGTCTCATCAGTAGGACTCAATTGACTTCCTCTCTTCCATGGCAACTTTGTTCTCGCCACCAAAAATCATCATCCATCATTTTTTTTATATTGTGCTTGGGAGCCATGTTAGGCCCCCTTCCATGTCGGTGCCACTAGCCTCAGTACCAGCGGCGAGGCAAAAAAAATGACACTTCATGAAGCTCAAGTGCCCTGTGTGATCTTGCTCTTGTTTCAAAAGCTTCTCAAAGTCCCGTCAATCTCCGGATCCATCAACAAGTTTAACTTGTGCATTATGTGTCTAAAACTAGAGAAAGTACCTAAATATAAAAAGCAAGAACACCAATTAACTTTCACTTATTGAATAAAAAGAAAATAACTAAATAATGAATAACCACACAAACAATCCCCGACAACGACGTCAATTTGCTGTGTCGTGAATTAGACTAGGCAAATACAATTTATAAACCTGACTCACCCTCAAGTTGTAGTAGGATGAGTGGGATCAAACCCAAGAGATTGTAGTGTAATTTGTGAAGTTTAGTTAAATGCAATATTTTGGTGTTTTTTGGAATGAGATGTCAAGTGATAAGATGGACAAAGAAATTTTAAATTAACTAAGTCAACTAGAACTAGAATGCAATGCAACAAGTAATTATGATAAGATAAATATTCCTTAGAGTTGAGGTTACTAGATTGAGTGTTATGGTTGAGATAGATGACAAGTTAGAGGAGTTGGATAATTAACAACCTCTAGCTTCTACGCTAAAGCCATCCTCCCAACAAATGACCAAGAAGAATTTCTATACTTGCATCAATTGTTATGGCCCTAAGTTTAGCCAATTAATGTCTCCTAACACCCTAGATTATGTTTTCAAATAATCCTAGGATATCTAACCAATTTTCTTTGGTCAATTCAACAAAATGCTCTCTCAAGAATTTCATAGAACACTTGGTGGGTGTAGAAAAATAGATAGCTCTTCTATTTCTTCTACAGCTTCTTTAAGCCCAAGAAAATGTTACAAACCATGCATAATCAACAACCAAGCAACTTTAAATCATCTAGCAACACAACAACATGCTAATCAACCCTAAGGGGTGAAGAACTAATTGATACTCAACCTATTCACAATATTCACAGTAATGGACAAAAATGAAAGTAAAAGTTGAAAGGAAGGAAGAAACTAGAAAATGAAGTTCAAATCTTCAATCCTCCATAAACATCCACAAATTCGCACCTAAGAAATAGGAAGGAGAAAAGAGAGCTCAAGAACCATAGGTCTAAGTTTCATAATAAATTCTAGAATATAAAATAAACTAGCTACTAAACATAATTAAAAGAAAAGATGAAGAACAAAACGATGTTGCCGGCGGTGCTCCAACTGTGCGAGCCTCCTTCTGTGCGTATTGTGGTTGTGCGTGATATCCTCCTCTGTCTCGCACATAAAGATGGCTATTTATAGCCAGAAAGTCCGAATTGGACTTAGACTCTAAGCCATATCATGTGCTTTTGCACTTAGGAAATAGTTTCATTTTAACTTAATAAATGGTGGGAAACACCACTACTTGCCATAATTAGTGAACCTTTTGCATAATTACTCCTCCAATTTACATCATTTGTCAGTTTCGATCATCAACTCTGGTTCTTTACTGTAATTTGGTCCTTCTTATCTCATTCTCGCTCCAATATCTCTCGAATATATTCCTACAAAACTCTTTCACAAATACTAAGGACATAGCCATAAAATACAATTACAACATATATTTAAGGACATAATATATAACATTATTTGCACTCGTCACACATAAGTGAGGACATGGCCCGGAATGGTAAAATCATGTTGCACCGGAGTAGGCTTGATAACTCTATCATCTTCCTCACCATAGACAAGAGCAAATAAGTCGGCCAATCTCCTTCTTTCACCATTAGCTCCATTACGGGCAACATTAACATTCTCCATCCTTTGCTGCCCATTGCCATCAACATCGTCTTCATGAATTGGAATTTGTCTATTTAGGGGAATCTCACCATTTGCCCCATTCTCATGGTTTCCTTGTGGTGGATTTTCATTCAAAATGGCTCCAAGACCTTCAACATCACCATTACTGTTTCTTCCATTCCCATTGCGACCAATGTTGTTGTTCCCATTCAATCCGAGACCATGACCAACCGGATCCATTCTTCTTACTTGATTTCTCAACCTTCTCAAAGTCCTTTCAAATTCCGGATCGTAAGGTATCATTGCCCAATGTTCTCATCTTTTCATACAAAGAAGGGTTCCTACAGCAACAAAGATCAACAATTCTAGAAAAACAGTATGTACACAACCAAATATTCACAAAAGCAAAGTAGCACAACAATCACTAAAAAAACCAAATTGTCTCTCCCTGGCAATGACGCCAATTTGTTTGCTAGGCTTTCGGTGTATTGCAATCAAGCATGAATTCAAGCAATAACAATAAAATATATTTATAAACACCTCAATTTCATCTTAACTATGTCTTATCGTAGTAAGCGGCTCAAAAGAAGGATCGAACCCAAGAGAGAGGTTTTAGGTGCAATTTAGTGATTAATGCTATTCTACTCAAGTATGAAGATTGTAGATGCTCTAACTTAGTGGAATAGTGATGTGTGAATAGTAATTGAGATATTTTTGTGGTGAGAAATAGTAGCTTGGGAAACAATTCACGAAAGGGGTAAAATAGTAAAGATTCTAAACGAAGTTCAAACAATTAAAAGCATCTTCTAGGGATTGTTACCTACTACGAGGGTTCACTATCATCATCATATCATGCAATAGATGGATTATCAAGGCCCAATCACCCTCCTATCGGACAAGTGATCATCCTTTACCAAACTAAGGTTTTAGGAACTCTCATCCTCTAAACATACTTAGTCTAGAGTTGATTCCAACAACATAATCTATTCATCAATCGATATCCACGGGCCCTCTCGGACTCCGCTTCAACCAATCAATCGATTCCTATAGTCTAATTCAACAACTTCCCTCTCGGGATCATTCTTGAATACCTAGATGGCATACTAACATGGTGATCAATCATCCACCTAGCATAAATGTATAAATAGCTCATGGAATCAATATCTAAACATCAAATAACATGATAGATGATAGTTAGTCCCCTACGTAAGAAAACCCTAGAATACTATAGAAAACTACTCACTAAAACTCATGCTACCTACAAGAATCAGGATGATCAAGAGAGTACACATGATAATCATATATAAGAAGGAGAAGAAATAGCCTTTAATGAAGTAATCTTGAAGAAATTTTTAAGAACGCCATAAAAGAAGCCTTCAACCTTGGGAGTAAATGGAGAAGAGGATAAGCTGCTGCTAATCCCAAAATCCTGATCTTTTCTCCCTCCACTTACCCTAAAAGGTCTATTTGTAATGATATGACATCCTAAATTGCCCCTAGACATATTAGGCACCCAAAAAGGGTTCATTAAGGGTATATTTGCCCTAAAACATGGGTTGGCCCATTTAAATCCGAGGAAATCCCAAATCTGATGCGCTTTTGTTCGTGTATTACCTGAGGGTCACGCATGTAGGGGTCGCGCCGCTTTGAATGCAAGGCGAGACCCACTTCTCCACCTGAGCTCGCTAGTCTTGCGCGGGGGTCTAGGGTTGCGCCGGCCAAGAGTGCCTTGCGCGACCCATGACTCAGGGGGTGCACTGCTATCGTGTCAGAAGGTGCGAAATTGCCTTCAAACTCCTCTTTGACTTTCAATTCTTCCCATTTGACCCAAGACTTGTTGACTTGGTCAATTAACTGCTAATTTGAGTCTCGAGCCTCCTAATTGCCTCGTTTTCGCTCCATTTTAACTTGCATCCTTGCATATACAAAATAATCGAAGATAACAAGTAAAATACACTAATGATCCCGTTTATGCACAAAATGATGTATGAATTGTATGAAAAGGCCATATAAAAGTGTGTGGTTTTTGACACTCAACAAACCCCCAAACTCAAACCGTTGCTGGTCTCTAACAATATAATCCACTATAATCTTAATTCCCTCAATCCATCCATGTTCACTAGAGTCAATTCATAGCAAAGAGCAACATGTAAATGGAAATGCAAATAATCAATAAAGTCTTAGATTCTCATTCTCAATGCACTAAAAAGAGGATCACTTCCTAAGTGTTTTATCTCTCTCTCAATGAGGGTAGTAGGTATGTGTAGCTGTGATATTTTTAAGTGTTCTCTTTCCATATGCTTGCAAATGAACCAACAACTCCTCCACTTGGTTCTGAAGAATGTTGTATGCTTCCATGGTCGGATGGTCTTTCAGAGGGTTGTAATGAGGCCATTGGCTAGGTGAGTGTATGTTGAGTTTAGATCTTTCTACAATCCCATTTCATGCACAAAAGTTCACCAATTTTCACTTTAGTGGCGGAATATATATAGCAT
>JBBYHH010650839.1:0-10372 GCA_038382905.1 Daphne laureola
TTTTTGAAAAAGATATTTTTAGATACTAGATTCAGTGATTTATCGTTTATATATATATATATATATATATATATATATATAACTTACTTAATTTTATATAATAAAATATTAAAAAAAATAATATAAATAAATATTAAAAAAAATACGTAATTATTAAAATAGGACGGCGGAGTTAGAAAGTGGGCATATATGTGATGGTTCATGGATTATAAAATTTTCAAAAGCGCGTAGAGATAAACTGAACTAGCATTAAGTAGCTATATTGGTTAGGTTAGGTTAGGTCAAGTGTGTTTGTCGTTTTTAGGAGTCAATAGTCAACGAGAAAGCAATTTTGTTTTTTATTTTATTTTATTTAAAAAATGGGAGAGCCCAACGTCACTATGTAATTTCATTGAGAATGAGAAGCAATTAACAAAGACATATACGTACTTTGATTTCCCTTTTTCGCATATATATATCGTTTAATATGCCGCCGCATATGACACTGCCGCTAATTTTGTGTTCATACGTACCGCTTTAATTAAATACATGAGTCTTACTTTTAGATTATTATGTAACATTCATAAATCTGATAGAGTGGCCGTTGATTTCTTGGAGTATTGTTATAAATAAAATAATATTATCTAAATAATTTAATATAAGTAATTGGATTTAAATGAAAGTAATACATATGAAGAGTACTAAAAATTAAAAATATAGACATATAATAAAAATACATATATGAAGTAGTCAAAATCTAACACGACGTTTCTTAAAATTTCTGAAATCATTAATCAACTTTTCTATACTAAATGTATATTTATCAATATACAAAAGAATACTTACAAATGAAAAACTTGTAGAATTATATGGACTTGATTGTGAATTTGATTAAAAATTCCAACTCTTGAACAATCGTCAACTCGTGATAAATTGAAAAGTTCACAGATTTTTTTGCGCTTTTTCTCATTTAATTTTTTTTATTAATTATCACATTTCCGAGTAAATTCAAGCAACAAAATATACTATAATTAAAAACATTAAATAAATAAGTTTCATTCTACATTTTCAACCTATATAATATAATTGTCAACATTAATCAATGAATCAGATTGGAGGGTGAGGTTGCCGTAATGTCGGCAGACTAGGCTCTGGAGGAAGAGAGATATAGAGTGAATTGATTGAATCGATCCGTGAAAATTATTTTATTTTTTAAAATTGTTTAAGATAGGTGGATTGTATTCGATTGATTGGATAAATCATTTTGGATAAAATGAGTAGAAATTTAGATGATAGTTAGCCGAATTGTTGTAATAAGAGTGACTTTAATAGGTTAAAATTAATGAATTAAATTTAAAATAACAACTAATACCTCTGATTATTCTAAATATATACTATATACCTCTACGTTTTTAAAAATCTAACCACCTTCGCCAAGTTGGTCATGCACAAATTGATTCATAATTACAAGAACACAATTTTGCTCAAACCCGGGGTAGAAGGAACTCCTCCATCCTGCATACGTGGCATGACGTTATTGGTTCGTGCTATCACTATTAATTATGGGGCTGCCACTATTTATTATGGGATGTGGCAATCCGTAATTAATTAAGGTGTCAACAACCAATTGTTGGGTATGTTTACTCAAAGTTTAAGAAGTTTAGGAATTCATATTGTTTTAGGATTATTTTCTTGATGAGTAAGTTTATGAATTCTAGTTTGAGTGAAATTGTATTTTCCTAAGTAGAATGTGATTAGGTTTGTGTGTAACATATATAAAGGGAAGTTGTGTTAAAATTTTGAGTATGAGAGAAAAGTCAATGTGGTGGAGAGACAAGTTGTGAATATGGAAAAAAAGAAAAGAGGTCCGGAAGCCGGGATGGCTAGGACGAGAGTCTTTTGTAGTTCTCATATTCTATCAAAGATGTTATAGTGGATTTCTCTCATCCGTGGACGTAGGCTAGTTAAGAGCCGAACCACGTTAAATTGTTGTGTGGATATTTTGATTGAGATTTGTTTATTTCTGCGGCGCGAGAAAGTTGTTTATTTGTCCATTTTTTTCCCAAGAAGTGGTATCAGAGCATATTGTTGGATCTTGGTGAAGATTGATTGATCGTGATAAAGCGTATCGTTAGATCCTAGTGGAGCATGTGCAATGTTTTTGGTTTGCTGGAGCTTGTGGTGGTGATCCTGATTCTGGTAGAGCATGTTTGAAGTGGTAGAGTTTGATGATGGTAGTTCATATGGAAAAACCTACGGAATCGTCGTAGGTGGAGTTGTTTGGGAATTGTGGATGTGTTTCAGTTTGCATCGTGGCACTGAAGGCTCAGTGTGTGAGTGGTAGCGGCATGGTACCGACGGCGCGGTACAACAAGAAGATTGATGATTGAGATCGTGTTCATGTTGTTGATACTCGAAGTCATGTCGTTTTGTTGTTGTTTTCGTGATTTCAGCGGTGTTTGTGTTTTTGTTGATTGTTCATTTTTGTTCGTGATTTCATAGGATTTATTGGAGTTGACTAATATTATAAAGAATTAAAAGATAGAGGATTAAATATGTTATTATCCCAAGCTTGAAGTCTAAGTTCTATTGGGTAAATACAACAAGAATGAGTTGGCCGCTTGGTGGGACAATTTGGTAGGCCGTAGGAATTATTGTTTGTTTTGGATTAAGTTGTTAATTTTTAGTTCCTGTAGGTTTCGGACTCATATTTCCATTAGGTTTAGGTTTTTTTTTGTGTTTGTGTCTTATATATATATATATATAGGCTGTGCATTGAGTGCAGCTTGTTAGGTTGAGAGATTGAGCCGCACAATAGTGCAAGTTTTGTTTTGCTGGTTGATAAGTAAAAGTTTGTGAGAGATTGAGAGTTTGAGAGAATTGGTGTGTAATTATTGAGTTGATATTAATAGTGGAGAAAATCCGTGGAATTATCACGGTGAAAATTAGTGTGTTGTTGTTTGCCCGCGTTCCAAACCCCAACAATCTCTTCTCCAAATGAAAATCTCTCAAGAATCAGAAGAAGAAAGACAAAATGAATCATCCTCAAATGTGATCCTCCCAAAAGAATCACATGAGGAAGATCAGAACATGCAATCATCTTCCTCAAGCCCTACTGAAGATGGAGACATATCTCCACCTATGTGGCATCCCCCACCAGTAAACAAGAGGAATGGTATAACTGCTTCATGGCAAAGTAAGACAAATAGGAATCTGAATACTCTGAATATTCTTCCCCTTTTAGAAGTTATCAACGTGTTGATATGGTAGCTGAACTCTCAGTCTTGTGCAAAGAGTGTGAATCTCTTTTCAAAAGACTAAAAGTTAAAAAGGACAATTTAGTGAAATAAACAACAAGTTTAAAAGCTGAAAATGAAAAGCTTTCAAAAAATTTAGCAAGGTTTGCTAGTGGATAAAAGAACTTAAAACGTGTGCTTGGTAACCAAAAAGTTGTTTATGATAAAGCTAGAATTGATTATCAGACAGACCAAAAGCTAGTATTTTTCAAAAAGAAGTTTTCAAAATACCATCTCTTTATAACTTTTCATGTCTGTCACAAAAAATATCATTCTGCCCAGGACTATTTATTAAAAAATAAAAGGATTTTTTCTTGAGTTAGACAGATTTGGGTTGTCAATATTGCTACTAACAAATTTGGAACAAAAATATGGGTTCCAAAGGTAAGTTAAGTTTATCAACGTGTTGATAGGTAGCAATGACAGAAACTTGGTACCTGGATAATGGATGTTCAAGGCATATGACAAGAGACAAGACAAAGTTTCTAAGTCTCATTCATAAAGAGAGAGGTAAAGTTTCCTTTGGAGACAATAGTAAAGGTAAAATTGTTGGTATTAGAAAGATTTCTAAGAATACTTCATTCACTATCAACAATGTGCTTCTAGTAAATGGGTTGATGCATAATCTGATAAGCATCAGACAGCTGTGTGACACTAGATATAAGGTTATATTTGAACCTAAGTTGTGTCAAGTGGTCGACAGAGAATAAAATAAAACCTTATTTGCTGGTAGAAGGTATGGTAATGTATGTATTGTCCGCTTCGATAAATTATCTACTTTCAATATCAAATGTTTTATGGCTGCTAACAAAGATGAAGGTTGACTATAGCACAAAAGGCTTGGACATGCAATCATGCACATCATCTCCAAGCTTCCCAAAAAGAACTTGGTGTGTGGCTTTCCAAACTTACAGTTTGACAAGGACAGAGAATGTAAGGCCTGCATCAAAGAAATCAGACAAGAGCATCATTCAAGGTTAAAAGTATGATTTCCACTTCAATACTTCTAAAACTGCTGCACATGGACCTCTTTGAGCCTATTGATCCATCAAGTATGGGAGAAAAGAGGTACTGCCTAGTAATAGTGGGTGACTTTACCAGATTCACATGAGTGTTCTTACTTGCAAAGAAGAGTGAAACATTCAAGAAATTCACTACCTTCTGCAAAAAAGTTTAGAATGACAAAGGTACAAACATTGTTGTTATCAGAAGTGACAATGGATGTGAGTTTGAAAACGCATATATGAACACTTTCTGTGATTCTCTTGTCATTACTCACAACTTCTCTACTCTAAGAACTCCTCAACAAAATGGTGTTGTGGAAAGAAAGAACAGGACCATTGTGAAAATGGTGAGAACAATGCTAAACGAGTAGAATCTTCCAAAATTCTTCTGGGCAGAAGCAGCAAATACAACCTACTACATACTCAACAGGGTAGCAATCAGACCTATGGTGAACAAAAATCCCTATGAGCTATAGAGGTACAAGAAGCCGGACATTTCATACTTCAACACATTTAGCTCTAAGTGTTCTGTGTTGAACAATGGTAAAGGGAATCTTGTAAGTTTGATGCCAATAATGATGAAGCTATCTTTCTTGGTTACTCAACAAAGAGTAAGGCTTATCGTGTTTCCAATAAGAGTTCTTTAAGAGTTGAAAAATCTATACATATCATGTTCAATGAGATTAACCCTCAATTAGAAGACGAAGACTTTGTTTTAGATGATGCATACATCTCACACAAAGAAGATAGAAGAACAAATCAACACGTTGATGAGACAGAGCTAGATCAACGCATTGATGAAAAGAACAAATATGAAGTTATTGATGACTTCAAGGAACTAAGCTCACCAAGAACAAATCAACACCTTGAAAGTCAAACAAAGAAGATAGAAGAACCAAACAAATAACCCTCATCTGAATGGAAGTTCAAAAAAAGTTCAAGTAATCCCAAGGAGTACATCATAGATGATGCTACAAAGAGAGTATTAACTAGATCTTCTCTTATAAACCTCAACTCTTTTCAAGATTTTCTAACTCAAATGGAGCCTAAACTAATTGATGATGCCTTAAATGATGAGAACTGGATCTTGCCTATGCAAGATGAGCTAAACCAGTTCAAGAGAAATGATGTTTAGGAGTTGGTTCCACAACCCAAAGATCATTCCATCATTGGCACAAAATGGGTTATCAGAAACAAACTTGATGAGAATGGTGTCATGACTAAAAACAAAGAAAGGTTGGTCCTAAAAGGATACTCTCAAGAAGAGGGTATTGATTTTAATGAAACATTTGCATCAGTGGCTCGGATGGAAGCCATCAGAATGTTGTGCGCATTTGCATGTTTTCTATACATCAAACTTTTTGAAATGGATGTGAAAAGTGCTTTTCTAAATGGTTTTATAAAAGAAGAGTTTTTTCTAGAATAACCATCTGGCTTTGAGGACCTTCACCATCCTGATCATGTTTACAAATTAAAACAAGCTCATAGAGCTTGGTATGAGAGACTAAGCATTTTCCTGGTTGAATATGGTTTCAACAGAGAAAAAGTAGATACTACATGGTTGAAGATGGTCGGACATTTTACTAGTACAGATATATGTAGATGACATTATCTTTGGCTCTACTAATGATCTTCTATGTAAAGAATTTTCCAAGTTGATGTAGGGAGAATTTGAGATGAGCATGATGTGAGTGCTCAAGTACTTCAGCAGGTTACAAATCAAACAAGGAAAGGAAGGAATCTTTATCAATCAAACTAAGTACACAAAGGAACTAAAGAAGTTTGGCTACTCAAATGCCAAACTAGTCCAACTTCCATGAGCAGCACAACAAAGCTAGATGAAGATGCTTCTAGTCAACGTGTTAATCAAAAGCTCTAGAGAATCATGCTTGGATCATTACTTTACCTCACATCTAGCAGACCTGATATACTATACAGTGTTTGTATGTGTGCAAGGTTTCAAGAAAATCCAGAGGAGTCTCATCGAAGTGTGTCAAGAGATTTTTAAGATATTTGGTAAACACACCTGACCTTGGATTATGGTATCCCAAAGAGACTCTCTTTAAGCTCCATGGATTCGCAGACTCAGACTTTGTTGGGAGCAAGATTGATAGGAAACCAACAAGTGAAACCTGTCAATTCTTGAGAAATTGCCTTATCTCCTGGTTTTTAAGAAGACATAACTCGGTAGCTCTATCAATAGCTGAAGCGGAATACATAATAGTTGAGAGTTGTGTAGCCCAAATCCTATGGATGGTTCAACAACTCAAGGGCTATGGACATGATTTAAAAAATGTGCAGATCAAATGTGATAGTACAAGAGCCATATGCCTTGTAAAAAAACCATGCACATCACTCAAGTGCAAAACACATAGAGGTCAGATATCACTTCATCAGAGAGCACGTGGCAAATGGACATGTATCTCTGGAATTTATTGAGAATGAACATCAACTGGCAGACATCTTCAAAAAACCATTGAATGAAGAAAGATTCAGCCACATCAGAAGGGAACTGGGTTTTAGCAACCTAAGGTAAGTAAAGGTATGATTTTATCTTTCCTGAAATAAAATATTGGAGGTTATGAAAATTCATTTCATAATCACACACTCTGATAAGTTCCAAAGAAGAAGTTTGCATTAACACTCCAAGTATTTTCTAAAACACTGTTTTCTGACTGTTTTTAAAACTCCAAACTATGTTACTCCAAACTATGTTGCATCGACACGTTGATACCTCTGTTATTTTTGAACTATTTTTCAAAACACTTTTATTTTATAATGGATATCTTCTTTTCTTAGTCCAAACTCTTTTCCTCTATCATGGTTAAAGAACTACTCTATTTTACCATTAAAAAACTTGGATTGTACACAAACAGTTTGTTTATTTTCCAAAACATTTATGTGACAACTGCTTGATTAGTCTCTTTCTGTTTATAATGATTGTTAAAATTTTGCTTGGTTTCTATTAAAGAACTTGGTTCTTGTCAACCCTTATTTAATATAATGAGGATAGATTGCTCATTTCTCCAAGCATTGAACACCAAAACCAGAAGCAGACCTTAGCTTGTTCTTGAATCTATATTGTCTCTCTAGTTTGATGCTTGCTTCTTTTCTTGCACTAAATCTCATGGATCATTTGCAACTAAATATCATTGTTTTACAAAGGAGATATCATTCTTAGGGGGAGATTACACCTTTATTACTCTCACTTTTCAAAACATTTCAGAACTTGTTCAAATGTTTCGTCATAATCAGAAAGGGAGAGATTATTGACTCTCTAGGTGTTTTTATAGTTCCATAACATTAAGTGCTCAAGCACAAGTTTTGATAAAGTCAAAGGACTTGAGGAAAATAATTTTTATCTTGGTTTTAACATATATCTGGTTGGGATATAATTGTAAGAATTCAAAAAGAGAAAGAAGCTTTGAGTTATTTCACTATTTATCAACATTTTGGATATACATATTTTTTTATCCAAATTTATGATTAATGTGGATTTGTTTCTTAGCCACATTCATAGGAAATGATGAACGAGATACTGAAGTACATTCAAAAGATCAAATGAAACAAAGAAATGAACCAAATCTCACAACCTTTAATGGCACGCTGCATCAATGCGATGATGGTGAAGTGCTCAAGCAGCAAACATCTTACTTGGAAGTTATAAAGCATATGAACTTCAAGGATATCATTACAAGATCAAATAAGAGCACATTTTTTAAGAAAACAAGTGATCTGATACTCAGGATGATCAAGAAGTATGAAGAAATACATCAAGGTTGTTGAAGCTAGTCTTCATCAACGCGTTGATGATGAAGACAGAAAATGCCAGATAGTTCAAACGACTATCTCAAATTCAAACAATGGCTCTAAAGTCTTTAGAATGAAAATTATTCATCTCCAACAGCTACATCAATTATCAAGACACTTCTAGACATATTTGATCACATTGAAGCCTATAAAAAGAAGAAGAACCAAGTGAAGAAAGAAGAAAGAGAGAATCCATGATCCAAATCTGTGAATATTGTACAGAGCTCAAACGCATCATCATCATCATCATCATCATCCATTGCTCTCAAAACACTTCAGGTACACATTCCAAAGCTATGCTCATCAAGGATCCATCCACAAAGTTTTGCACATCTTTAGAAAAGTGTTTTCTTAGAAAAGCTTTCGATTTTCCACTTCTATTTTGTAAAGCTCTTTTCTTTTGTGCTTTCATAGGTCAACTTTAATATTTGGGTGTTGCAAGACTGAGTTCTTCAACATTAAGTGTTTGAACTTTCAAGGAAGAGGAAATTTGATAGATTGTGCTATCAACGTGTTCATCACATATCACATTGTTGCTGCAAAGTCGTGTTAGTCATGCAAAGGTTTGGTGTAAGTCTTGTGTGTCAGACAACCTTTATAAAGTCTTATTAGTCAGACATTGGTTAAGTCTTGTTGTCATGGATTTGTAAAGTCATGTGTGTCGTAATTAATAAAGTCCTATGAGTCAGGCAAGTGTAAATCTTGTGTGCCATGCACCATTGAGTAAGATCTGTGTGTTAGACATCAGTTTTGGTGGATTAACTCTCAAGTGGATCTTGAGGGGATGACGTATGTCAAGTGGACGAGACCTCTATAAATCTTTATCTCCTTCTACACTTGATTTACATGTTTTACTTTATCAGGTCTTGATAACTTTGCTTTACAAGTGATTTTCAGAACACTGCTTATCAACGCGTTGATAAGGTTTTTGAATAGTTTTGTTTTCTATGTTAGCAAGTTATTTTTATGGATAAAGGCCAATTCACCCCACTCTTGGTTGTATCAGGGATTACAGAAGTAACCAAACCTACAATACTAGCCTCACCTACAATCTCTCAGAATTTAACACCTGAAAAATCGAGCTCAACATCTAGTCTACCAACTTTCTCTAAGAAGTCAACACCACAACAAAGTTGTATGGGATCACTAAATGATATTTATGCTACATCACCACTTGTTATGTTTGCAAGTGACCCATCGTGTGTGGAAGAAGTACCGGAAAGTCATAATTGGAAGAAAGCAATGAAAGAAGAATTTCTTGCCATTTAGAAAAATCAAATGTGGGACTTGGTTGATCTATTATTAGCTCACAAGAATACTATTGGTCTAAAGTGGGTTTTCAGTTTCAGATAATGGTAGTATTCAAAAACTCAAACCGAGATTGGTAGTAAAAGGCTACACTCAATAACATAGACTGGATTGTGAATAAACGTTCTCTCATGTAGCTCATTTTGAAATTGTTCAAATTATACTGGTGCTTGCTGCTAAAAAATAGTGGAACATTTATTAATTTTATGTTAAATCGGCCTATATAAATGGGGAAGTGGAAGAAGAGATTTATGTAATTCAACCTCCTGGATTTGAGAGAACATAGAATGCAGAAAAAGTATTACCTCTGAAGATAACTTTATATGGTTTGAAACAAGCATCCTCAGCTTGATATGACAAAGTTGATCAATTCTTTCAAAGGAATGGTTTTGAACAAAGCATGAATCAACCTACCCTTTATGTCAAAACAAGAGGTTGGGAGGATTTTATTATCATCAGACTATACATTGATGATTTCATTATCATCAGACTACAAATGAAATGACATTTCCTCATAGACAAAAAGTGTTGGCATAACCCAGAAAGTTGTCGGGAGAAACCCTCTGGGTTATGCCGACACACAAAAAAAGAGTCGGTAGAAGACGTGTCGGGAGAGTGTTTTCCTGACACTTTTAGTGTGTGTCGGAGAAGCTTCATAAGTTTGCCCGACAGACATTTTCTATCAAGGAAAGTATATAAGATTTTCCGGACAGACTTTTGTGTGTCAGGGAATGTAAGTTACCCTCCACATCTTATGTGTCAAGCAAGGTACTTTTGTATCAAGAGATATTGTGTGTCAAGAGAAATCTTTTTGTGTCAAGACATTTCTATTGAATGATTCACTTGTCAATGTTGCTATTTATTAATAATGTTATTAATAAATATTATTTACTAATAGTATTGGATGAAATAATAATGATTGAACATTAAAATCTACTTCATTAATAAAAATAAAATTTACAATAATTGTTTGAC
>JBBYHH010650950.1:0-18781 GCA_038382905.1 Daphne laureola
TTGGCACCGAGCGGACCGGCTCTCCATTGTGGAGTCTTGGTCACCCCACAATGAGTGCACTTACGTTGGGGCTGCGCCGCCCAGCCGCCACCGGCGGAGTCTGGAGACATCTTCTTCCGCTGCTTCGGCTTCTCCTGGTCGATGCTTGAAAAGGAACCGGATGACGATGATGAAGTGGAGCTGGAGGATGATGAAGTGGAAGCTGTAAGGCACCAGACTCGGCCACTGGTTCTGAAAGCGCGCTTGCTCCTCGCCTTGGCTGGAACCGGAGACTTGAAGCATGTCGTCGGCGGTTCCTCCAACAAGGGCTTGGAGTCTGCCGTCAAGACGGCGGCTCCGGCGGGGAATGGCGCAGAGTATTCCGAGTTGGAATCCTCTACGAAATGGGACAGCCACTCTAGGTGCTTTTCTTCGTCCGCCTGAAAAAAAATAGTATGTCACTTTTCATCGTTAAAACAGAGCGACTTAACAGAAAAGCAAGCACTAAATTAAAATTACAACAGAACAGAACAGAGTAACTCAACAAAAATTTATAACTTTATTCGCAAGTTTTTCGAATTTTTTTCATAAAGGGACATTATTGAAACTTGGACTTTCAAAAAATCAAATTTTCCATAAAATAACATTATTTCAAATTCAAAAAATCATGTTTCCGATAGGCTTACCGGAACGACGAGTTGGCCGGAGTCAAAATTGAAACCAGGGGTTTGCGAAGACAGATGAGGGATCTGTTTCCTGGGCGAAACGGTGAATGAAGAAACCAGACCGGCTGCAATTTTCTCGGTTTCATCTTCCTCCTCGAACCCATCTCCATTAGAGAAGTCAAAAAGCTCATCTACAGAGAAGTCTTCGGAAACAGAGCCATTCTGCAAATTAACCGCCCAGAAATCGTCGAGAAACGCTTGTGGGCTGGATTTCAGAGCCATCTCCTTCCTGAAACTGGTCTTCAAGGCTGCTTCAACGCATTCCATTTCCTAGATTAACACAACAACAAAAAACCCAGAAATCAAATCTTCAAGATTCAGCGAGAAGACCGCTGAATTTTTTTTTTCCTTCCGCTGAGAAATCGAACCAGTACCTGAAATGGAGAGGATAAGGGTAAGGTGGAGCGGAATTGGAAGAAAAGAGGGTGGTGCGTTTGGTAAAGCATTGAATGAGGGTTGAAAGCGTCTCTGCGAATACTAAAATCTAAAAAGTTGCCCGTTTCTTTTTACTCTCCTCTCTCTATAATTTTCTTTTCTCTTGTTTTACTTTTCCTCTGTTGTACGTTTCAAAATATTTACTCGATTTACGGATATAACGGGCTTCTATGAAGCAACAAGGGTTGAACAGTTGAAGTGGCCGTCAAGCTTTTGTATTGTTCGCGTGCGATCCAAATCAATCTTAACGTGCTTTTCTTTTAGTCCTCCTGTGTTTTTTTCTCTCAAGTTAAAATTTTGGATTGAGAAAATTTGAAAAACTAGATGGTAAAATGAGGAGGGAAAACAAATATTGGATGTTAATGTTAATGATTTTTTACACTGTAATTTTTTATTGGTACCCTCAGCCTTATGAACAGGGAATCTTTAAGGCCAACAAAGAGATAATAAGGGATCTATTTATTAACTAGAAAACATTTAAGAAATTTTAACACATAGATTTTTACTCCAGTTTTTTATTGACGGAGAATACAGTGCGCCAAATTTTATCATGTGTCAAATTGTCATTTTTTCTTTAGAGTAGCTATAGACTACGTATTGTATAGTCTCTACACATAAGATGTAATAATAATTACATTTTATGTCATCGCGCGTCCATCTTGCGAGCAACAGTTACCGTGACATCCGGCGAAGCTTCCACTCTGTCTCTGATAACGACCTAGGATCACACAAGAAGTTGTTTGGAGGACAAGTATGGAGATCATGAGAATCAAGCTTGAGGAAGGATGCAAGAAGGCCTCACCTTGGCGCCATCAACATCTACACCATACTTGGAGAAGAAGGCAGCATGATCCCGGCCAATGGAGGGCTACCAAAAGAATGATCTTTTCAACAAGTCACCAAAAACATATCAAAGTGGTACTTAACTTGAAGGGGCAGCCATGAGGAGTTAGAAAATGTTCACTTTGGTCATTGGAGATGTTGGAATCGACCTAGAAGCCCTCAACAATGCAAGGAGACCATCCTAGATCACATGATATCATCCTGTCAGCTTCTTACAAGACAAGTCCAAATGGTCCCCAATGGTCCCCTACACACCATTAATGGCCAGTTCCCCCATTCCCAACCATGCCCAAGGTCTCTTTCTACTCTAGGCTACGAGTTGCTTTCACTTTGTACTACTTAGCTTAAGACTTTTACTTTAATCCATTTTGATTTGTAAGACTTAATTAGCTTAGCTTAAACTAGTTTAGGTCACTTTCAAGGAAGGGATCCCTAAGAGCATATTCCCTAGCATATTAGGGTTTACTTCAAGAGAGGAGGCGACATTGTTGCCTATATATACCTCCCTCTTCCTTCATTGTAAGGTAGAACTCATTTTATGAAACATTTCTTCAAGTAAGGAAAGTGTTTTAGGGTTCTCACTTATTCTTCCTCCATTTCAGCCCTTGATGCTCTCCTTTGAGCTTTGAGAATCATACCTAGGATTGCCTCTCACACCGTTGAGTTGAGGTCCATGGTCCATTCTTCATCATCTGTCATTACTTGAAGAAATCTCTATCTTTATAGTCGTATTTCTTCAAGTTAGGCAACATCACTTCTGCCCATTATCAAACCTTATGATCCATGCTAGTACATAGCTAGGAGAAGGTTGTTATCAGTTACCTTTCCTTTTCGGTTTTTATTTTTTTATGCTACTCTATTTCAGTAATGTTATGAAGGATTCCAAGGAGATATGGAGTTAGAGTTTCTCTTCTTCTTTTTGTTATGTTGATTCCTTCACTTCTTACTATTATTATGAATGAGTAGCGAGTAGTTTCCCGCTCTCCTATGGGATCCTAGCATGACAAGTTGTTTGAGATCTCTGAGTGTAGAGGCAAGATTATGCAATTAAAAGGAAGATATGAGCTTGATGACGGATAGATTACGGATCTCCACTTGGTGTTTTTTAGGAAACCCAACCGGGAATCCGAAACATTGGGGGAACCCACTGGTTACGCCAAGGGCTTTCCAGATTTTGCCTCAGGTGAGCTTCATGCTGTTGAGAATGGGAAGGAGGGATCCTCTCGATCATCAGTGGCAAGGATGGCTCTAGGCAAAGAGGTCATTATTTGATATTTACCTGACCTCCTTACTTAGAATTTTCTCTAACTACATCTACTCTAGTTTCCTCAGATATTTTTTTTCTGTTATTTATTTCAGTATTTACATTTCCTGCATTTTACTTTTCCGTAGATCTACTACTATTTCGTACGCCTACTATTTTCAACCATAGTAATAAGGATTTTAGCAAAGACTTTGAAGGCCGAGTTGATCTCTGTGGTTTGGCCCCACTCACGCTAACTACAATGGACAACCCTCCTCTTGGGGATGAGCGGTCTATAAAACTTGATTTAAATCACAGATTTCCAGGTCTATATCCTGAACATCAAGATTTTTTTGTCGTTGTCGGGGATCGGCTTATAGATCATTGATTTTCTTGCTATTTGCCTTTTCTTCTTTTATTTTTAATTTTGGATATGTGTTTTGTTCTATATCTGGTTAAAAGTTTGAATATCTTTTAGATGTGTGTTGTGGATCTGCTTGTGCTTCATTCTTGTGTTGGATCTGGGTTGTTCCCTAATTTTGCCTGCAGACACAGTTTTCGGATGACAATCCGGAGTTTGCAAGTAGATTTTGGAAATTGAGGTAAGATCACTCAAGCGTTCCAGCCGCTACACAAACACAACCAGTTCCGGACCATTGGTGGAGATGGAGGATCCGTGCGATAATGACAAGGGAATAAGAGGGAGAACCCTAAGAGATTTGGAAGTTGTGAGCCTCTTAAAGGAAACCCTTACCACCTTCATCCAACAACAAAGGGCGTACTACAAGACTTGCAAAAGAGAAAAGCCCGGGAAAGTACATTTGTTCGAGAACCCGACACCAATTAACTCCGCTATTGGCTCGATAGCAGATAGCAATGACATGGAAAAATGATCGGGGGGCTACCTTGGCCCCCAGGTATGACTCTAATTTCTCTTTTTTTTTAATTATCTCCCCATTGAGAATATTGAAAAACTTTAAGTGTGGGGGAGGTATATGCTCTGCATGTTTGGGGAAAACGTGAGAATGACTACCTTGTTTGGTCTACTGATGATGCTTTAGTCTATTCATACTCATTATAGCTGCATGATAGTTGCATCTTGCATTATAGTTTGTAGTTGCATTTTAGGATAACTCATTTTCCAAGATTTTTTTTTTTTTTGAATTTTTTTTTGCTTTTCAAAAAAAAAAAATCAAAAACTTCCAGTAGGAACCACCTGAGCTTAAATGTTATTTTCACAATTTGTATTTATCTAAGAGAAAATGGTAAGAGAGGAATTTTGAAAAGAGCGAGAGCTTTAAACTAGTTCTCACACTGATCAAGTACATAGGGGAAATGGGTTTTAATTATCTTGATACATCTTAAGTGACCATAGTCCTACATATTATTATTTCATTTAAGCTCCACCGCAAATGAGCATTCAACCGACTACCCTCCTTACCAAGTCAAACCACATTATAACCATGGTAAGACCGTTGTCACATGGATTGCATCTACCTCCCCTCGGGGAATTAAGTGACGGAGCTAAGGGTCAAACATCAAGCATATGGTAAGAAAGTTGAATTCTAGATCACCGCACACAATGGCATAACCATGTACTTAAAGTGAGAGTAAACACTAAGGGAGTGACCATGAATTTCGATTCCTGACATTGAAGATAGATTTTCATAAATCACGGGATTGAACCATTGGCTTGATATGAATGACTTTTAGTTTTAAAGGCCAAATTGTGGTAAGGTTGGTAGCTTGGTTGATGCACATCTGTTGATTGCTGAATGTTTTCCTTTCATTTTTGCATCTTATCAAGTGTATTTATATGTAGGTTTGCTCGGGACTAATAAAAACTTAAGTGTGGGGGTGTGATGAGTGTGCAAAAATGTTATATTTTCACCTCTAAAATATATGCTTTAATGATAGTTTTCTAGAACTTAGCGTGGGACAGACCATCTTTTGCAGGAAAACCCATGTCGGAGCGAAAAATGGTGAAATAGACATTTTTTGGGCATTTTCAGACATGAAGACTGTGGACTTGACCAAAGCTCAGGGGCCTAATCGCAAAGGGAGAAGAAATGGAGGAAAATATATCTAACTAGTAGCGTGACTGCGACGCTGAAGACCCAGAAATGGCGAAGAGGGGGTGAATGGCTTTAAAATAGATTTAAAATAATTTTAGTTTTGAAAACAAAACACTTGAAAACCCCTTATCAACACGTTGATAAGACTGATTTTGAAAACCACTTTCAAAGGCAAGGTATCAACGTGTTGATGAACTGCACGGTTAAGAAATGCAAGTAAAGTGAAGGAAACAGATATTTATAGAGATTCGGTCTAACTTGACCTACGTCCTCTCCTCAAGACACACTTGAGAGTTTCTCCATTATAACCGAGGCATGACATACAGGGCTTATATAGAGTTGTCTGACACACAAGACTTCATTTGCCTGACATACATGACTTTAACCAATGCCTAACACACATGACTTTACAAATGCCTAAGTAACAGGACTCTACAAATGCCTGACTAACGGGACTTTCTCAATGCCTAACACACATGACTTTCTCAAGGCTGCTTGACCCACATGACTTTCTCAAGGCTGCCTGACACACACGAATTTATGTCACAATGCCTAACTAAAAGGAATTTGAATGATGACAGTAAACTGTGATCTACGCATTGATAGAACAGACTATCAACCTTCATCTTCCTTGGGAAGTTTCACTTGATCAATGATGTAGAATTGGTCTAACAACAATAACTAGTGAAGTTGATCAATGTAAAAATGAAAGAGTAAGCCTTTTAAAAAAATGAAAGCAGAAAGACACAAAATTTCTCTATCAAATGACTCTCAGTAATGGCAAAGCTGTTGCGGATGATCTCTGATGATTGCAGCTTTGTGAATGTAGGCTCGAGAGTGTTTTCTGATCTCTATGAGTGAGTAGAGGATGAAGGAGAGGTTAGCTATGTACAGAATGATATGTTTTCTTTGGTGTCTATACCCTTCTCTTCTTCCTTCTTCTTTATACAGGCTCCAAAATAGTTGTAGATGGGTAGGAGCGTCTTCAAGATCTTGTATATACATTGTGATTTAATTATTTCCTTTTGAGAGTGTTTTGAACATTGTCTAATTTGAAAATAGTCATTGTATCTTCTTTGAATTTTTCTGTCATCTCTCATCAATGCATTTATGATGACTGACTTCAACAACTTAATGGATTTTCTCTTTAATATTTGATGTTCTTGAGAGCTTCAATCTTGTATAACTTCTCTCAATACTTTATCTTAGTAGTGGAGTGGATGGCTTCATCTTTGATTGCTTCATATCTTGTGAAACATACAGTTTTTATCTTGAGCAATTGGCCATCAATGCGTTGATGCATGTTGCATCACACGCTTTTGAGATTTCTTTCCTTTCGTGATGTGATTGCATCTTTGTATTCCATTTCCACCACGATCTGATCTGATTTCCACTTGATTGTTTCCATAAACTTGATCTTTGACAGTTCTTCTTTAATTCCCTATGAATGTGGCTAAGAAACAAGTCTACATTAACCATGAAATTAGATTTAAATACATATATGTCGAAATATTCAATAATGACCAAATATCACATGATTTCTTGTTTTTTTAAATAATTTGCAATTGTATCCCAACAATTTTGACCATTAAAACCAAGAACAAGTAATCTTGGTCAAGATTTTGAACTTATCAAAACTTTGTAAATAAGTCCTCAAGATTTTGGAATCATCAAAACATATGATTGGAGGCAACAAAGTCAACAAGCATGACATATGCCAAAAACACGGCGTGATCGCGCCGCCATGGGGTCAGCTCTTATCTCTTTCAACCTAGAACAAGAGTGACTACAAAGATTCCTTTGGTCAGCGTGATCAAGCGTGAATTTCTAGCATAATCGCATTGCTCATAAGGAAGGTCTCTCTTGCAAGAAAATTTTGAAGACCTTAATGACATTTTCTGGACTTGGTGTCTGAAGAGAAGTTGTAGCACTTTGTATTACCTACAAATGGGCTTTTGAATCACCTAACTCGAGCATCGGAGAATGAGTTATGGATAAAACACAAACAGAGATACCAGCATAAAAGCGGTGCGACTGACGACGCGGCCAAGGGTAAACTCTTATGCAATTGCACCGCCTAAAGGTGGGAAATTTAACCTGGAACAAGGCGGGAACAACGTGGACCAAGCGGCGTGATCGTGCACAGATCATGTCGTGATTACGCCACCCCTGAAACCTTAAATCCTCTAATCCTTCCCTATAAATAGGCCTCATCTCCATCCTAAACACACACCACACACCATCCATCCCTTCTACAGCCTCTTCATTTATTCACTTTTAATTTTTGCTTTAGTAGTTTAGGTAGCAATAGTTATCTTTATTTTTTAGTTTTTATTTTGTATGATACTCTATTTTAGTAATGTTATAAAGGATTCCAAGGAGATCTGGAGTTAGAGTTTTTCTTCTTCTCCTCTTTTTGTTATGTTGAGTCCTTCATTTCTTACTATTATATAGCAAGTAGTTTCCTGCTCTTTTGTGGGATCCTAGCATGATAAGTTACTAGAGATCTCCAGGTGTCGGGGTAAGATTATGCAAGTAAAAGGGAGATCTGAGCTTAATGAGGGTGGAAGGACGTAGGAGGCCTACTATGACCCCACACCCATCTTGTGTCTGGTAGTGATGCATAGGGAGACCGTTTCCGGATAGATCACGGATCTCCACTTAGTGTTTTTACGAAAAGTCGATCAGGAATCTGAAACATTGGAGGAACCTACTGGTTACGCCAAAGGCTTTTTAGATTGGGCCTCAAGTGAGCTTAAACCCCTGTTGTTTAGACTGCGAAGGATGGATCCTCCAGATCAGCAGTGCAAGGATGGCTCTAGGCCTAGAGATCATTCCTTGATATTTATCCGACCCCTTTACTTGGTATTTTCTCAAACTACATCCACTCTAGTTTTCTAGTCTGCTTGGTTACCTTAGAAGTGATTTTATTTCTGTTATTTATTTCAACATTTACATTTCTTGTATTTTACTTTTTCACAGATCTACTACTATTTCCTACGCCTACTATTTTCAACATTAATAATAAGGTTTCTATAAAAGACTTTGACACTCAAACTGATCTATGTGGTTCGACCCCACTCACCCTAACTATAATGGACAACCCTGCTCTTGGGAATGAGCGGGCTATAAATTTAAAACTTGATTTAAAGCACAGATTTCCATGTATATATCCCGCGTGTCAGAAGGGTAAATGACAAAAAAATGAAAGTCTTGTGAAATCTTAAGTTTTCCCCCTCTATTTACGAAAACTGATAGAAACCCCATTGATAGTTACTGTTACATACTTTGGCCTTTAGACTTTTAGGGTTAAATACAATAATAGAACTGTAACATTTCCAACACTAACCTATCAACCCTTACACCTATAGAATCCTTCTCTGCCTTATTGTTTGATAGCTCGCCATCTCCACCGCAGCTCCACCGTCAATGTCGTAATGGCCTGGGTTGTTGGAACAGTCTAGGATTTCATGGTGGTCTGGGGTGTTGCAACATCTTCAATCGCTAGCACCGACCATCAGTGTAAGTGTCAATCTAGAGAAGTGGGGTACCGATAAGGAGGGAGGTGAGATGTGGATGCAAGGGAGAAAGATTTAGGCAGATTTGTTAGGATTAAATGTTTTAGAATACCGTTAGTGTAACCTCAAAAGATTCATGAAACCTCAGGAGGTTGTTTGTAATTTGCTCAACTATTACTTTTTTTTATAGAAAGTGGTCTATATCACTTCAAGAATAAAGTAGTGCAGTGCCAATATGAGAACCTAGTCTCCACATATGAGTGGTAGACGAACCTCTCATAAGACATGAAAAAAGCAGGCTAAGCACGCAATCCTGATAAAATGAGGGAAGATAACTACGTAAACCATGAAAGAAAACAAAATAATTGACTAGATAGATAGATAGATAGATAGATAGATAGATAGATAGATAGATAGATAGATAGATAGACGTCCAAATAAAACCAAGACGTGACCAACTGTAACCAATTAGTACAAGCGACCCATCACCATAGGGATGCCAAATCAACTCTCGATCTAAGCCTGTAGGACCACTCCATAGCATACTCAACACGGAATGTTGCATAAAATTTCTTACTAGAAGCTAAACATCGCTGACAGCCTACATTGATACTTGTAGTCCCTACTAAGCAAAAAAGTCGACAAACACTAGACTGGAACTATAAGACTGCACTTGCATAGGCGTTGTCTTGGGTTCCTAACTATCCACAACTTGACCAGGTGAACCTATAACCTAGCCAGACTGGAAACCTACAACATCATGAGTCTCAGCAGGGCAAGTTCATGCTCAACCCTGACACGATTAACAACTTATGTGCAATCTTCACTATCTTCCTTGCACACGAGCGACTGACCCAAAAGGAAAACCCCACAACTTCCACCTTACCACCAATCAGCCACCTGGAAGGCCCAAACTAGCACAACCTCTTCTTCCCCTCCATCATTACCCTTCTATTAAGCCTAAATAACAAACTTATGAACAACCCAACGCCTAAAGTCTCACAAACCCATGGTAACAGCCCTTCCAAACCATGATGCGCACCAGCCTAATCTTTCATGGAGTCTAAATGATGTCGGGTGATCGATTCCAGACAAAAGGCCAAGGCTTGAACACATAAAACTTACGCATAGCCGACAGCAACCACCCGAGGAACCACACCATGCACTGGAGACCAAGTCAAGGATTGTCCATTGTGGCCGGAACGCGTCCGGGCTAGATCCGGCCATGGAAAAGCGATTATACTAGATGAGACTCATGGCCAGAAAATTCCTATCAAAAATGAAAGTAGAGGTAGTAGAAAACTCATCCCACTGCCTCTGGAAAATAGGGCACGGTGAAGCAAGCGTGAAAAAACAAACAGGGACGACCATAGGGACGGTGCAACAAGACCCAGTCGAGCTAGCGATGAAGCGGCGGAACTTGCAACTTGCAAGGAAAAACTTCAACAGAATCAAAGAGAGGAACTCATGCCAAGAAATCAGCGCCAGCGAAGGAGGAGCTCCATGTCAGCAAACTCGCGCAAGGGGAAGGAGGAGCAATCGAAAAAGACAGAGTAGCAGAAGCCGACAATGGAGGTGGACAAAATCCTAGAGCCCCACATGGTGTTCCAATTAATATTACTTATTACTCCCTCCGTCCCAGAAAGATTGTTGTGTTTGACTTTGATATTTCAAGTTACAGCGTTTGACTCAAAATTTTACTAAGATAAATAGTGAAAATAAATTAAAAATATATATATCTAGAAAGTTTAGATTATAAATTATAATAAACATATTGATCACTTAACTTTACATGTATATGAACTCATAAAAATAAATATTATATTAAATACTGTGAAAACATCAAAAAAAAAGTTCCAATCTTTATGGAACAAAGGGAGTACTAGATATTTTAATTTTGATTAGGTTTATTTCTACTCAACTATAATTTTGTTAGCCGGGAGAATGTCTCATTTTACCACTAACATTTGCCTTTTGGACCTAAATTACCAATATTTTGAAAACAAAAGTCCTATTTTACCACCCTTCATAGTTTAATGGTCCAAGCTTGCCACTGAAATAATTTATTGCTCCCATTTTACCATCACTTTAACATTTTTCCACTATTCACCATTAATAGTGTCACCGTCAGGCACCGCCGCCACCTGACCCCCACCACCAATAACGCCAAAACTCACCATTCCGGGTCTAGGGTCGTAGATCGGGGCCTAGGACCACCGGATCTTATCCAAGGGCTGTCGATTTGCAACATGGCCTCGCAATTTACGAGTCTTGTGCCATTATTCACCTACCTTTGTCCGTGATTCATCTATCTTAGGTCATGATCTGGCGGCCCTAGGCCAGGATTCAGTGACCCTAGGTCCCGATCTACGATCCGGTGTCTTTTTTTCTCATTCCAGATTTTTTGGTGGTGGTCTGGCGATGGTCAGCGGTGGTCCAGCATAACTATAACGGATATGGTGAATTGAGACCCGAAACTATAACGACGATGGTAGTTTAGGTTCTCTTTTTAAAGTAGTGGTAATTTGGGTCCAAAACACAAACGTTAGTGGCGAAATGAGACCTCCTGCCTTGTTAGCCTAGACATGTGTTTCATGTAGGGCAAGTAACAAACTCTTCTACTTCTCCATTTTTTATTGGGAAAATGACCCTTTTTTCCACTAACGTTTGGCAAAAGGACCATTTTTACATTTTTTTTCTGACTCCAGAATTACATTTTTTCAAGGCTTTGTGGTCCATGTTTGCAACCAAATTAGTTTTTTAGACCCGTCTTGTCACTAGTTTGACGAACAGAGGGAATATAAGAGAATATTCTATATCTTGAGTCTGACGTGCTAGATGGCGTCTCAGGTGCCTTTCATTTTGACATAAATAATAGGCGATGGGGTTTGCTAATGTGGAGATTGGTTTTGTTGGGCGGTAAAATAGGAGTCTGATTTAGGGATTTAGGGTTCCTGTCAAATTTAGGGTTCCAGGTTCAAGGGAATTTGGGGTTTGCTTGGTTGATCAAATTGTTGTCTGGGTTCCTGTCGAAATGGTGAGTCTACCTAGTTTGTCTAGCAACTCAAGTGATAGGAATTCATCTTATAAGCAGATTTATGGTTATGTCTCACCTGTGTAATCAAACTCTGGTGACGGGATTGATGCAATTTTGGCACTATGTGGTTGCGGGTTGTTTGTGCCAATCCAGACTTCAAGGACACCGAAGAATCCAGGCCAAAGTTTTGTTCAATGCCCTAAGCAAAAGGTGAGTTCTTGGTAATTTAGTATATTTGTTTTTTTGCTCTGAAATGTGGCTCTGATCTGCAATGTTAATGTGTTACTTCAAATATCTTGGGACTTTAACTGGTGTATAGAGCGGAGGGAAGATTGGATGTGGTTTGTGGGAGTGAGTAGTTCCTAAATTCCCTGACAAGGCTGTTGTATTGATCAATGATCTGTTGAATATCAAAAAGAAGCTGTTGGGTGAACAAATCGACCTGAAGATGGCATTGAAGAGAAAAGAAGCTGACATTGGGTCTTTGAAGTTGAAGTATGTAGAGGCAGAGGGTCCTATTGATGCCTGCCACAAGCTGAAGGATGATGATGAAGGCCTTGATAAAGAGAAGGAACCGATGATGAGGACCTTGAAGTGCCAGAATGTAGTTATAGTTCTTGCAGTTATTGTTCTCATCATTGATGTTATAGTGTTCTTGTTTAGGTAGTGATGAAGTTGCTGGTTTAGATGTTGTTGTTGTTGTAATGTACTTCTAGTTATAGTACTTGTTTTGTTGTAGGGTCCTTAAAACTACCTCAATTGGGATCATGTCTTGTATCCCTTTATGACCTTGTATTTGTTGATGATGCTAATGTGTTGTGTGTTGATTTTAAATCTTCCTAGAATCTCATTTCATGCATAAAAGTTCACACTTTTAGTGGCAGATTCATAGCATGATGTTTCTTTGGTTAAATCATGCCTCTTTCCTGTGATCAAGTAGAAGAGAAGAACATCATATATGAGCACACATAAAGGAAATAAGTCACATACCTTTCCCCTGGACAAACAGCTTAAGGATTATAAATCCTTGCTCCTAGAAACGTATGCTCCAATTCTTCTCCTTGAAGTTGGCCGAAACCTCCACTTGCTTCCTTCAATGGTGTTGGAACCTTTTCTTCAATGGAGAGGGCTGACTTGAAGGTATGTTAAGGGTTTGGATGTGTGCAAAAGACACACCAATGATCCACTCAAAATGCTCCTAAGAAGGCTACTTAATTTCGGCTAAAATGGAAGAGAGGAAGAAGATGAAGATGAAGAACAATTCTTGTGTATTTGAGAGTGTTGAGGCCGGTCCCTCCTCCCATCTATTTATAGATGAGGAGGAGGGAGTTAAGGATGGTTGTAACTTCCCTCTAGGCCAAAACTTTGCACCCTTTTGTCCTAGGGAAGTTACTTCCCCCTTAGTACACAAATAAGGCCTCCTACACTTGGTAACCACCGTATTTGGCAAAATGGTGCCTTCTTGGAAGGCACCCCTTCACCTAAAACAACCCTATTAGCCCGACCATAAGGTAGTAACCACCCTAGGGGTGTGCCTCATGTGGCAGGGTGTATACACCCTACACCTTAACATGTCTTTTTACCAAAGTACCCATACTTTTACTAAAAGGATGTCATTAGGTGTTACCACTAATGAATCGAGGTGAAATATCACAAATATATTCCAAATGATCATTATACACATGATTGAGCTCCTTTCAGCTCACCTTGAGCTGAAATTCACTTCTTCATCAAGACTAGCTCACTTGATCTGAAGTTAGCTACTTCTAGCTAACTTGAGCTGGAGTTAGTTGTTTGTGAACTAACTTGAGCTAGTACTAGCTATTTTTAGCTACTGTGAGATAATGTTAGCTACTTATAGCTAGCATGAGCTGGGGTTAGATACTTATAGCTAACTTGAGCTAAAATTATCTACTCCTAGCTAACTTGAGCTGGAGTGGAGCTGAGTATAGCTACTTCTAGCTATAGTGAGCTGATAATGAGCTGGATTTAGCTACTTTTAGCTAAGATAAGCTAATGCCAAGCTACTCCCAACTCCTGTGAGCTGGAGTGAGCTAGCATGAGCTGACTTGAGCCAAGTCTAGCTACTTCTAACTAGAGTTGAGCTAAAGGGAGCTACTTCTAACTACCCTTGAGATGTCATGAGCTAAGTTTATCTACTTCTAGCTTAGATAAGTTGAGGGAAGCTACCTCTAGATGCCCGCAAGCTATGGTGAGCTAAGTTCATCTACTCTTATCTGGGTTGAGCTTAGGTGAGCTACATATAGCTTCCTATGAGCTCAAACTTAGCTCTAATGAGCACAAGTACTATCTCAAAAGATCTTGGTGCGATCAGAATTCCAACAATGTGCTGTGTTATTATGCTCATTGATGGCTTGCTTTGTTTATCTGTTTGATGTGATAAGATATGATAAATAGGGAAATGAACCTGAAATTCAGGACACCACATATGTTCATGTAAAATGGATAGAATTTCCAACAAAAAGGTACTAGTATTAGTCCCACAACATATAACATCATGCATGAATCAAAATAGGTCTCTCAAGTCATGAACTTATAAATGGCATACAACATGTATCTAACTAACATGTGTCTAACTGATGAAGTCATGAACATCAAGATATCTAATCAACATCAAGGTGCACTACACGGTCATTCTTGTGACCCTCCTGCTTGTGATGAAGTTGTTGTCTGGGGTTTTGTAAGAACAAAGCCTCTCCATGTTTCTCCTTCTCCTCTTCCTCTTCCTCTAGCCCCAGGTAGCCTTGTTTCTCCTCTTCCACTTCCAGAAGTTACCAATGTTGTTTGCCCTATTCTCCCAGGCTGCACAAAACCTAGTGGTACACTATCCAAGCCTGCGCCTCAGCAGGCCTCGCGCACCCTTTATTCAAAGCATGCATCTCAGCATGCCTCGCGCAGCAACCCAGGCGTACGCCTCCGTGACTTTGCATATCTACCGCACACGCAAGCAACCCCATCAGGGGATGCGTATGATCGGCCCTCGCACGAGAGCCTGGGTGACCGCCCCTCCTCGAGCGAGCCCACGCCTGGACAGGGGAGCCACGTCCTCCCTCGCATGACTCTCACGTTCTCCTCAACTCCCATATTCTCCTCAACTCCCACAGACGGCGCCAATTTGATAGTCGATATCTCGGCCACCTAGATAATATTGCTGATATCCTTCATTCCTTTTTGTCGATGGTTTCCTGAAAAGACCCGAGGTTGTGGAACCCCGGGGAGATGCTCCGACGCTCAAGTTAGTTTTGGAACTCAAGGTCTGAATGTGTGTAGTTTGAGAGAATATCATACCGTTGCTCTTAGGTGAACCCCCTTATATAGCGAACCGCCTCCTTGATTCCCGGACCACACCTCCATGTTTGTAGGAAACGTGGGAGTTGAGGAGAACATGGGAATTGAGGAGAACGTGGGAGTTATGAGAGGGAGTACGTGGGTCCCCTATCCAGGTGCGGGCTCGCTCGTGGAGGGGCGGTCACCTGGGCTCGCACGCGAGGGCCGATCATGTGCATCCCTTGATGGGGCTGCCTGTGCGCGTGCGGTAGATATTATGCGAAATTGTGGAGCCATACGCCTGGGTTGCTACGCGAGGCTTCCTGATACACATGCTTGAATAAAGGTGCGCGAGGCCTGCTGAGGCACATGCTTGGATAAAGGGTGCGCGAGGCCTTCTGAGGCGCATGCTTGCATAGTGTACCAGACTGTAAAACTTCAGAAAATGACAAAACTCCATTTTTTTGTCAAATTTTCAATTCGTTTCCAATTAATCATGAAGATTACCCAAAATTCTATAATTAATTTTGGTCAAACTCGGTCAACCATCCAAAAAGTTTGGCCAACATTTAAATTTACCCAAAAGTTTTCCAAATTCATTCATTTCAATTTCTAGCTTTATTCCCTTAAGCAATTTACCATTTAAATCCATAAAAAGAAACTTTTTCACCAAAACTTCAATTTTACCAAAACACACCTAAACTTTTGATTTTTGGGCTGAATTTTCGGCCTTCTTTCATTTGTGCCCTAAACTTATCTCAAAGTGTCATTTTAACCCCTTAACCTTAATTACTTTGCTAAATCATCATTTAATCCATTTAATCAATACTTTATCAACCAACAATCCATCAAAAACCAACTTGAAGTTTCGGCCTCAACCAAACTTTCTCCATAATCATCATCCAATTTATCCATCAACCTTGTTCCATAATAAACAATATCCTTACACCATTTCTTAAAAAACATTCAACCAACAACAACTCAAAAATTCATGCTTCATTTTTGGCCTCCAACCAAAATTATCATTCATCATGATTTTCATATTCACCCAAGCATAAAACAGGTTCAACATACTTCCATAAACTCATCCCAAACATGCTTTCACTTCAAACCATTAAACAATCAAGAACATGGATTTTTCTCATGATTTTAACGTATGATTAACTAAAGAACTTGATAATAACCAAGATCATAGGGTTACCTTAAGAGGGAGGGAAGGATGGCTTGAAGAAATTTGGTAAGAAACCCCCTAAAAAATTGGTTTCTTCAACCAAGAAAAAGAGATGATTATTTGAAGTTCTATACATTAGAACTTGACTAATTAACTTAATAACTACCCTTACCTTCTTAATCTTTGAATGATCTTGATCTAGCAAGCTTGGATGATGAAGAACAATGGAGAAATCAGCATGGATATTACTCCAAAAAACCTCCGGCCTTAGCTTGAGGGAAGAGGTAATTTTTTTCTTTCTTTGTCTTCTAACTTATTACTACTACTTCTATCCATATATCATACTACCTCACCAATTTATTTTCTTTTCTAAGTAGATAATTCTAGGATAATCCCTTACCTTATCCTCTTCCAAATCAAGTCTATCTATAGGATGTGATTCTCATCAAGATTACATCCCTTAGATTAGTGCCACATGGAATCCACTAACACTTTCTTTACTAACTTTTATTTTCTTCTCTTCCAAAATACTAACCATCACTTAAGCCCAACTTTTTGGACCATTACTAGCCCGAAACTACCGGCCCACTTATCATTGCCCAACATATTATTTTCCATCAATTTTCCTGAAATGACGATTTTACTCTTCGAACCAATTTTTAGCAAAATGACCCGGGATTTATAAAATGTTATAAATTATTAAAATCGCATAAAATGGACCTCCAATAACCCATCGAGACATTCATTTCAGTCATCAGCATCATAAATACATAAAATTCCAAGTCCCGACAAAATTACAAAACCAACCCCCGGGAAAATACATCAGAAAATAATATACATCCGGGGTGGGTGTAACATTTCTCCCCCCTTAGGACTCTTGGTCCTCCAACAGGGGCCTCAATCGCTGATACACAGTGGGGTACCTGTCCATCTTATCTTGCTCAGTCTCCCAAGTGGCCTCCCGATCAGAGTGATGCGACTATTGGACCTTGACCATCGGGATAAAATTACTTCGGAGTTTCCGAACATCTTTAGCTAATCGGGCAACTGGTACCTCCTAGTAAGATAGGTCTGGTTCCAACTAAATTTCCTCAATGGGAATTGTCTGCATGGGGTCGAGAATACACTTCTTCAGCATACTCACTTGAAAGACGTTGTGCACCGCAGACATACTTGGAGGCAGGGCCAATCTATAGGCAACCTTACCAACCTGTTCCAGAATCTCATAGGGACTGATATATCTCTGGGCTAGCTTTCCCCGTCTGTCAAATCAGAAAGTCCCTCGGATAGGTGCAACCTTGAGCCAGACCTTATCTCCCACTTCGAACTCTAAGTCTCAGCGCTGCTTGTTGGCATACGATGTAGTGCGATCATTCGCAGTCTTCAAGCGTGACTAAATTAACCGGATCTTCTATGTCATTTCCTCTATGACTTCAGGGCCTAATTCTTCTCTATCTGATGCTTTAGATTAACAATGAGGCGTCATACACCTCCACCTGTATAATGCCTCATAGGGCACCATGCTAATCGTAGTCTGATAACTATTGTTGTAGGAAAACTCTACAAGTGGCATGTATCGGTCCCATTCACCCCCAAAGTCGAGAGCACAACTACGCATCATATCCTCTAGAATATGAATCACCCTCTCTGATTGCCCATCAGTCTGGGGATGGTAGGTTGTACTCAAATGTAGTCGTGTACCCAGAGCCTTGTGGAAGGAGTTCCAGAATCCTTCGGTAAAGCGTGGATCTCGATCTGTTACAATGGAGTTTGGTATCCCATGTAACCGCACAATCTCCTGGATATACAACTGATACAATTTCTCTAATGAATCCATCATCCGAATCGGCAGGAAGTGTGCACACATCATTAATCTGTCGATAATTACCCATACCGCATCATGTCGTGAATGTATGAGGGGCAGTCCAGTCAAGAAATCCATCATGATGTTGCCCCATTTCTTAACTGGGATGGGCAGTGTCTGTAGGGTTCTGATAGGTTTCTGGTTTTCTCCCTTCACCCACTAACAAGTGGCACACTTGGTTACATGTGTAGCACTATTTCTGTGCATGTCGGGCCACCAAAAGTGTGAGTGCAGATCATGATACATCTTTTCATTCACTGGGTGAACGCTCAAACTACTGGTGTGTGCTTCTTCCAATATCTCATCTCGAAGTGCCAGGTCGATAGGTACATATAGACATCCTTTAAAGTACAGCAAGCCTTACCTGTACTCGAAGAGTGGTCAAAGTGTTCCAGCATCCTCACCTGACATCTTCTTCAAACTGACATCCTTGCCCTGTGCTTCTCAAACCTTGTCCACCCAGTCTGAATGAATCATCAAAGTGTAAATCTGATCCTGCTCCTATGCATTCCACCGGTGCCACAGACCTTCAGATCTGTCTCTTCTGTTCGACCCTCTGAATCTCCACCTTTGACCAAGCCCGTATACTTCCTACTCAGAGCA
>JBBYHH010650951.1:0-10372 GCA_038382905.1 Daphne laureola
AAATACATATTTTTTATTATTTAATTTATAATTTTATTTTTTAAACATTTTCAGTTATAGATTCAAACGTTTTATTTAAAATTTGATAGTCTAATAAATTATTAAAGTAATTTTTACTAATTAATGAATTTTTTAACTAATTTTATTCGTTCAATTTACTATGATATTTTTATTTTAAAAAACACTAACATTTTTTTTTATGGAGACTAAGAGCATCTACAACAATCCTAGTTATCATTCTTAAGCCAAATATAACTATAAAAAAATAGAAAAAATAGAAAAATCTTTGATCCAACAACACTAATTATCATGCTAGCCATAATAGCTTTAGTTATTAGGCTCTCTAAATTTGGGAGTGAGAAGAGAGATTTCATTATTAATCATATGATAAATATGATTGATTTAAAGTCATTAATAAATGGCACTAGCTATAATAGCTAGTATTGTTGCAATAACAATGTTAAACTCACTAACCAATATAGTTTTTTTTTTATCATTTTAGCTACAATTTAATTTAAAATTAGTTAGCATTATTGTAGATGCTCTGACACTATTATTTATTAGAAAAGAATAATTTATTTTATTCAATATTGATTGGTCACATTACAAATGTTTATGACCTATTTTTAATATTTTATCAAAACTTTAGGATGTATAGGATACAAATCCACTTTTATGACTTTAAAAAATAAATATACAAAGTATTAGGACACTAAACGTAATTTACCCACTTTTTCTTCGAAACAACAAGCTATGCGGTGCGAGTCTACCTTCTCTTTTTGGTTTTATATGTCAACTAGCCCTTTAATTATGTACATATTTTCAAATCAGTCTGTATACTTTATTTTTATCAGTAAAAACTTCCACTACGATCTTTGTAAAATTTTACTCGGGACTCCTGTCTTGCGTGCCCCGGGTCCGTTTCAGTATGTGTGTATGCATGTATGTATTCGCTCTCTCTTAAATTACTTGTGAATAGCAGTTTTAAATAATTGTAATTGTTTTATATTAATATTTTAATAATTAAGATCAAATAATTATAATTAAATATTAAAATTTATCTGTAAATACTTTTTTCAATACTTAAAAACTACGTTAAAACGTTATTGCCTAATACCCCTGATAGGAGTATTGAAATTTTGAAAATAATAAAATAAAACGCTTCGATATAAGGCAAAACTAACTTTTTGAATGAAGCATGAAAATTGAGAGTTAAAAAGTGAAAATGTTGTAAAAAAATCCTTAAAAATAAAATGATCGAATCCTTTTTTGGTAAGGTTACTTTTATTCTATACCAACTATAAAATTTTGATTTTATTATCAGATAGTCTCATAAATTATATTAATTCGTGCATTTTAATTTCTGAATTATAAAAGGTGACAATTCAGTCCCTAAATTATATAGATTCAAGCACTATAGTCGTTTAACTCGGTAACTCGCTCAATGAGACTCTAACGTTATTAGTTTTTTGACAGATAAATTACCTATTTGTAAGAATTTAAAACATTAAGTTATAAATGTTCAAGTTCAAAACTTCAATGAGTTGTAGTGGCCAGCTCTACTCATCTGTTCAACCCAACCCAACCCACTCAGAAAATCCAGTAAGACGATATTTTTGTTAGATCTGATAGTTTTAGGTACTTTAAGCATAGATTATAAAAAAATATGATCCTAATAAACATTTTCTCTAAAATCAACTAACATTCTCACGGTCAAAGGTGTAAAGTGTTTGACATTGCATAATTAAAGGATTGAGTGGCCACGTTTTATAATTCAGGAACTATATGATAGCCTAAATTTTTTATTACCTCTTAATTTTTGTCTCAATTAAATGCTTAATTTTTTTTTTCCGGATGGAAGTAGTATTTGTTTGCTTTCCTATTTTCCGAAAAAAAAGAGATACTTCGTTTTGAGTAAAGTAAGAGGTTAATAAAAAGCTGCAATCATGTTGGGCTACACATGGCCATTTATAATTATGCCCACCCGGTCAAATAAGGTTTAAATGATATAATTGGTGGGGGCAACCATATTTTTTATTTTAAAATTTATATTTAACTCAAAATCTTGATAATGAAAACTTATTAAAAAGTTCTTAAAATTTATTTTAAAAATCTAAAATTATGTTAATTAATATTGAACAAACTTTTAATATTATTATTTTTTGGTGAAAACTTGAATTAAAAAAAAAACAAAAAAACTGACAATGACGCAATAGTAAGAAATTTTATTAAGAAAAAGACAAATACAAATAAATCTCTACCCTCAATTTTTTTATTAACAAATTCCTGAAGAAGGGGACCAATCTCTACCGGGACAATAACATTTATGACAAAATTGAATTATATGCGAAAATTATTATTTCAATTTTGTTTTTGTTTTTTTAATAAAACGCAAAAGAAAAGTGACAACTATTTATGAAGAAGGGGACCAATCCCTCTCTGTCATGTATGTTTGCCGTCTCTATCTCTATTAAAAGGACGTACGTTTATATATTGTACTTCTTCTTCATCTCTAGGTTCAAAGTTAAGAAAGTAATTGGCGTTTTTGAAACAAAATTCTGTGAATTTGCACATGGCTTTGATTTGATTTTCGTGTTTAGAATTAGAATAAGAACACAATTTTGCTCTAATTCGAGATAGAGAGAATTATTCCTTCTTGCATATTGTGGCATGCCGTTATTGATTCGTGCTACCACTATTAATTATGGGACTGTCACTATTTATTATGAGATATAATAATCCGTAATTAATTAGGATTTGAGTTCCCTCCATCCCGAATTGGAGTAAATTTTTATTCTTAGAATAAATGCTAAATATACATGTGGTTGTTGCAGAAAGATGATAACTTTGAGAGGACAAACATGGGAGATCTTGTGAAGGAGCTAAGGGTATCTTTTCAGAAGTTCATGTGATAGTTGTACTTTCTCTGATTGCTTAGGTCCTTCCTTCCGTTGAATAAAATGTCGTGAGAGAGAGAGAGAGTTTCCGGTTTGGACCGCTTCTTTCAACAAGACGGCACAGTCTACAAGACTACAACCCATCCGTATGAATTGTGTCAAGGGAACCGTCTATAATTCTATTCTTCGTTTTTGTTCTTCTATTTGTCTCTTTTATTTATTTATTTATTTATTTATTTATTTATTTTTATATCTCTTTTTTGCCCTATTTGCTCTCCATGTGCTTATACTGCTGAGATTTCTTTTTGGTGCCTTCCGTATTTCTTAAAAAAATACTGGAGGCCAATCTTTGTTCACAGCGGGACCGAATCTATATATAGGGTCCCTTTATTTATCACATAGGTAGAAAAATGTCTACCAAATCCACTACTAAGAAACTAATCTAATTAAGTAATCTAACAAATTAAAAGATTAAAATACCATTTCTAATAAAAATAAACTTTGGTCATAAACTTTCTAACTATCCACGATCACCGTCACCGACACCTTTGCCGCTGCTGCTACCATCGTCACACCTCCGCCAGCACCACCATTGTTATCGTGATCGTCGATATCTCATTTCTGCTATCAATGAAAATATCTACAAATTTATCAGAAATCGTCTATTTATTTATCAGACACTGTCTATTAATTTATTAGAAAGTGTAAACATTAAAGTGTAATAATGTATAAGTTTCAAACACACAAATTTTATAAAACTCATTAAACTAATTTTGGACTATACCACTAAAAAGTTCACAGGAACTTTAGAATTATAGAAGTATCCAAATTAAACCAATTTTCAACCAAAATCAGAACCAAAGAAATAGTAATTCATCATAGTGTCTACTAAAACTAATTAAAGTGTCTATATAAGATTTGGATACTGTCTACGTTAAAATTTAAAATATTTGCAAAGTTAAACAGATTTATTCTCTTCTCATCTATGCTATTATTGTTTGCAACTTTCTTTCTATGTCCAATTTAAACAAACTATAACAAAAATCAGAAGCAAATCAGAACCAAACGAACATAAAAAAATTATATAGTGTCAACCATTTTAAAATATAAAAAAATGAACAAAACTATAACCAAATAATAGTTTATAGTGTCTAATATAAAGTGTAATAGTGTCTATCAAGAAGTGTTATAATGTCTAAATAAATAATAAAAACTGTCCGAATAAATTTCAAAATTATTTACATTAAATTACAAAAGTGTTACCGATTGTTCGGAAGCTCATATGGACTTCAGAAGCAACGCGTTGGTAGAATCGATTGCAGCTGGAATCACAGATTCTCCCGACACATCACATCTGGAAATCTAGTCTCGAATCAACAACTCTATGGTAAGATCCCCACTGTCATTAGTGCTGGAGGTGTCATCGTGAATCTGAGTTCAAATCATCTTGATGCAAATCCGGATCATGTCGCGACGGGTGTTGCAACAAATCCAGGGCCATAAGAGGTCATCGCACTTCTGGAAAAGGCAAAAATCATATCATGGCGTCAAATCCTTCTCCAATAGTGGAGGTTCGAGATGCTAGTAGCTACGATCCAAATCGTGGCGGCTGAAGAGGAATCGTGCGGCTGGAGATCTTTTCAGTCTGTCGCCGTCGTTTTCAGAATCATCACGAATCAGAGCTGATGATGACTGAAGTTGAAGCTCTAATCCCACCGATCGACTCCGTCCAGATCTGAAGCGGAATCGCGAAATCGCAGGTCCTTCGGCTCGACCGTCGCCGGATTAACACCGTCATTGGTAACCATGAAGATCGTGGTGTCCTCCACAACAACCTCCACATCATCAATCTAGATTCATGAACAAATCTGGATTCGTGACGAAAGAGAGCCCAACAATTCGTTGAGAGAAGTGGTTGTGCTCACGGATGAAGGTAGAAGAAGGATGGAATCTGGCATTGGTTTGGATCACCGATACCGGAAAAGAGGAATTAAGAAACAATTTCATAAGAGGGATAATTTGGTCATTCCACATATGTGGTAAATAGATATAGTCGTCCCAGTTTCATGAATCATCAGAATCTGTAGATATGACAACATTGTTTAGTAGCAGTGACAGATCCCTAAACTCCCCTAATTCTCTCCCCCGAAGCTCCCTCTTCCAATTTCACTTCCATCTCCAAACACCCTCCACCCGTTCACCTCTCTCCGCAACCTTACAATCTGAATCAAACTCTAAGTTCAAAAGCCTAGGAAACGGAACAACTAGAGAAGATTGCTCTACCCAGGCCTACTTCCAAAAAAATAATTTTGACCCATTTCCCGTAACTCTAGAGAAGGAAGTTCTAAAATAAACTCGCGGGACAGATAGACTTCTTCCCGATTTGATAATATCGCCCCAGACCCCTCCAACCTCAACTCCACTTTCTTCCTCTAGGACAAGTTACCCTCCCGACCATGAATAGCCTTAATGACTCTAATCGAGAACGCACCCTCCTCCTTAAACTACCACCACCATTTACCTAGCAGTGCATAATTTTTGAACTTCAAGCTGCCCACCCCTAAGAGATGTTATACTGTACACCTATGTATATTTACACATACCAATCCAAAGCTCCGGATCTATACGGATCTCCATCTCAATTAACATAAATATTTTGAATTGATAAAAATACCCTTCACGAGTAACTTCTAGCTAAAAGTGTGAGCGTTTCTCACCAACAGACGCATAGATAAGCATAAGCTCATTGTCTTAGACGATAAACAACCCCCTGGAGCATCATCGAATCTCACCATTTCTTAGTTGAATATTTGTTGCTTGGATTGGATATGAACTACTATAATTATTTTAATATTCCTTATTATTCGATGTTGCTTCCTATGTATTTTAATTAACTTTTCATCATTAAAATTTTAATATTGTTTATTGTAAACTTCTTTTTTATTTTCTAAAAACAATTTATGTAATTTTCTAAATGTAAGGACACCCCATCATAAAATTGGGATGAGGAGAGAAATGTCTAGTTAATTCTGTTGAGTGAAAGAAATAATTGTTTTGAATAATACTCATTCGTCCCTATTTAATTGTTATTTTTTACTTTTAATTTTTTGTTTGAATATTTTTTTTGCTGGAAAGAATTTGTTCAAAAAATTTGAATAAAAAAATCATTTCTAGAAACTAGACACATTGATTTATTTTATGTATATAAGTTACTTAACTATATATATCAAAATATTAAAGAAAATAATAATAGATTAGATAAAGAAAAATAACTATTAGAAAGAGACGTAGAGAGTACTCATTTTTGTCCAACCACTTCTTCATCCATTTCATCACATCCAAACATTATTAGACAAATGATAGATATATATTTCAAGCATGAAATTAGATGGAATTAGACAAATGATAGATATATATTTCATCAGATATTTTACGTTTTAGTATTTTTCTAGCATTCTACATGATGAATTAGATGGATTTGTTCTACATTTATTTGTTGAGCAGAGTGCATCTCATTTTTTGTGTCAGTGTATCACCAATTTTATGTTTAGGATCATCAATTTGCTTTAAGTATTCTTCAGTAGATAGTATTCTAAATTAGACAAATTGGATCAGATTTTTTATCTTCATGTATCATGACTTTCGTGTCTACGTATCATTTATTATGTGTTCAGGATCATTAATTTATTTTAACTCTTCTTCAATAGATAGTATGACAAATTAAACACATTGAATCAGGTTTTTTGTCTTCACATATCATGACTTTTATGTCTGTGTATCACTATTCTATGTTCAGGATCATCAATTTATTTTAATTATTGTCCACTAGATAGTATGTTAAATTAAACACATTGGGTTAAGTTTTTTTATCTTTTGTGTATCATAGTTTTTGTGTCCGCGTATCATTTATTTTGTCTGTAGGATCATCAATTTATTTGAATTGTTCATCGGTAGATAGTATGATAAATTAAACATATTGGATAAGACTTTTTATTTTCACATTTTTGTGTCTGCATATTATTTATTTTGATCATCAATTTGTTTTAACTTTTCTTCACTAGATAATATGATAAATTATACACATTAGATCAAGTTTTTTATCTTCACGTATCATGATTTTTGTTTCTGCATATCATGTATTATGTGTTCATGATCATCAATTTATTTTAACTGTTCTTCGGTATATGGTATGACAAGCTAAACACATTGGATTAGATTTTTTATCTTCACGTATCATGATTTTTATGTCTGAATTTCATCAACTTATGATAAGTGATCTTCAACTAGTTAGTATAATAAAATGAAAAGAGTTGATGACTTCTTTTGCTATGCGAATCATGATTTTTGTTTTGAACATCATGAATTGTTTTAAGTATTCTTGAGTAGACCATATGACAAATTAAATAAATTATATCACATTTTTTTGTTTTTGCGTATGATGAATTTTGTGTTGAGGATCATCAATTTGTGATAAGTGATATTGAGCTAGTCAGTATAATAAATTGAATGGAAGGGATCACTTTTTTGTCTCTGTGGATCTTGAAGTCGAGTATGATTGTATCATTTAATTTGTTTATATTTTGTTTCATACTTGCTTTTCCATTCTTTTCATTATGTTAAATTACTGTATGGGATAATAATAATGAAGTTGGGGATGTGGATCTTGTTGGTGGAGAATTTAAAGGTTTTGAAGAAACTTATAAGCATTTTAGAACTCATGCTCGTTCATATGGAGTATATAAGGAAGAAAATTAGTGGTTTAGTTCAGCGGTAGACCTTTGTGTGTAATCATGAAAGAAACTTTAAGGGTGAATATTTTACGAGGAAGCGGTAGCAGACAAGTAATAGATGCAGATGTTATGCTAGTGTTCACTTTATTGTAAATGATGGTATTTGCACTTGTACTATACATGATAAAGAACACAATCATCATTTTGTTTTGGAGGGTCATAAGCATTTTATGAAGACTAGCAGAGATATTAGTGAGGATAAGAAGAAGATGATTATGATTGTTTTAAATCTTAGAGTTAAAGTTGTTGATGTTTATAGAATTATGGTTCAAGAAGCTGGTGGGGTAGAAAGTGTTAGTTACTCCAAGAGGGATATTTGGAATCTTCTATACAAGGAAAAAAGTGTTCTTTGTAGAGAAACTAATGCTCAATAGCTTGTTGAATTGTTTATTTCTCGCACAATAAATGAGACTGATTTATTTTGTAAGTATGATGTTGTTGATGGTTGTTTAAGTAATTTTTATTAGAGAGATTCAGAAATGTTGATAGACTGAAATTTTTGGTGATGTTGTTGTGTTTGACGTAACATATAGGACCAACATGTATAGGTTGAAAGTGTGCCCTTTGGCCAATCATTTGTGCAATGATTTAGGACACAAACATGATTTGGTAATTAATAAAGAGGCATTGTTCATACGTTATGTTTGATATTTACTGCGCTTTCAGAACAAAACGAACATATAAATGTTAACCTTGGAATATAAGATATGCCTAAAGAATCCTTAGTCGAGCATTATAGTGAACTAACGGGTTGTTATAATGTGCGATACTAGCATAGGAGAAGAATCCATGAGATGGATTCTAACCTATGATTACATGACAGAGTGTTCATGTAAGTGGATTGACTCACGTGAGATCACTGTGTGAATCGTAGCATTTATAGCACAAGTGTATCTCACTGGTCATCGTACTTGTTGTTCTTTGACTTGAAGTAATGAATATCCACTGATGTGAGCAGCTCCCTTAGATTCTAGTAAGGACCAAAAGTGGAATAAACTAGTTTTGGATAGTTAGCAATATCATTGAGTTGGACTGTCATTGACTAAAAAATGATTCAACACTCATTAGGTACAAGACATATTCTCATAGTCACGGTTGAATAGTAAAGGGGTGATTGATTCCACGTCTTGGTTCAAACTGAAGAATTCTGTTGAAAGAACATAATAATTACAATGAAGGCGATCATTACCTTGGAAGGTGGTTCTGTCACAATGATTGAATTCTTCGTTAATTGGGTAGTAGTGATGTGTTTCTAGATACCGCTCTCTGCTTGTTATTATGAATGAGATTTATAATTAGTGCCAATCTAACGAGAATCTATGGAGTCGCATCCATAAACAAGAGTTTGGGAGAATTTGGTGCAAAATATAGAGAAAATGACTTAAGTGACACTTTTAGAAAGTTGGTTACTTAAGTTTCAGAAAGATTAAAGTCTGACTTCCTTGCTAAGTTTCAGGGGCACATGGATGCCAATAAGTGAGCATACATGCTCCAATTTCAGTATGGTTTGAGTTGCTAGTAAGTTCTGATTATATCATGATTGTAGCTAAACCTCTCTCTCTCTCTTTTTGCACCATTATTGGCATCCTTTCTGGAAAATTATTCCACTGCTAGCACAGTGTCAGAAACAAAGTTCTCCTGCGCCATTTGTCTTGGAGGAAGGTGGTGATCATCAACTGATAGCTGCTTGTACGTGGATACACATAGAGAGTGGTGGACTCAACACTTGTGACAGAAAGCATTGTTCTTGAGGCAATAAATTTTAAACATCTATTCTCCTTCGTTCTACATTTCTTGTGAAGGATTCTGTTAATTCCTCATGTCTATTCATACACCAACCAAGATGTTTCCTTACATTCTGAAATATGTGCCACAAATAGAGGCGATGCTTGGAAAAAGGCAAATGTTGATGAATTGCTAAGGCCGTAGCTTGGTCTTGGTTAGTCATAATTGTCATAGGTTATTTCCACCAACACTCTCAAGAAATTTATCAAATAACCATCCAGATGTAGTAGCTTTTGTTTGTATTGTTGTTTATCTCAGGAAGAGTTAATTGAGAAGTGGCAAATTATGGTTGATGGTTATGAAGGTCTTCAAGATAATGAGTGGTTGGCTTCAACTCTCGAATTGAGGTCCAAATAGTGTCTTGCTCTTTGTGGTGGTAAATTTATTGCATGTATATTTTATTATAATATTGTGATCTTACTTTATTTCATACTTGTCATTGATTTCTGTGATCACGTAATTTAGAGACTGGATCACTATATATATAAGTAGGGATCATTATATTAATAGGATTTTATCAATTTTCTTATGTAATTCATTTTGAAGCGTGTCTTTTGTGGCATTTTGAAATTAGTTATGGACAGTAAAGTGATAGTAGCACAAACTTGATCATTATATTTTGTTTAGTGTTTTTTCAGGGATTTTATCCGGACAAAGAAGTGAGAGTGTCAATCATATGTTGAATGGTATATTCAACTAACACTTCAACGTTGGTTGAAATGTTTCATGGTATTTGTAAAAGAATGAGAGTGGATAGATGTCACCGCCCCTCCCCGGCCGGCATGTGCGGAAGCATCGTGAATGGTTGACGGGAGGCGGTGGCTGTTACACCCGCTAAAGTCCGGTAGGGTTTTCCGGCATTAAAAGGATCGAGACGGCGGTAAAATTAATTCCGTTAAT
>JBBYHH010651062.1:0-10372 GCA_038382905.1 Daphne laureola
GTCATGTTAGATTTTGACTACTTCATATATATATATATATATATATATATATATATATATACTTTTATCATAAATCTGGATTTTTATTTAACTCAAAGTACATGCATCAAATTACTTGGATGGAGTATTACTTTGACTATGATAATATTCAAATCAATCATCTCCCGAAGAAAAATTTCTCACTTCGCCATTGTATGATACACCACAAAATTGTATGAAATGAGAGAATTGCATAAAGAGAAGAGGAGAAGAATTCAAAGATATTCCAGATTTTTGAGAAATACAAAATCCATGGTGAAGGTGGTGTGCTATAAGAGTTGGGAGGAGCCAAGTCATTAAGGGTTACCACTCCACGAATGTAGTCATAAAACACCATACTAATGGACTTAAACGTCTTCATTAATGACCATAAATCATCATACTAATGGTCATAAATCATCCTATTAATGAGGCATAACCTCCTACTAAATGGTGAGAGTAATGACAATTTATCATTCATATAATTTTCATCATTTTCCATGGTTTTTCCAACACTAACTTGTCTAGGTGAAACTAAACATTGCAACCAAGTTGGCTACGAGTAGCTTTTTAAAACTAGCTTTTACGTTTTAAAAAGCTACGAGTATCTTTTCACGATTAACTGTAGTTGTTTGATCTTGATCATTGAAAAGTTATTCAAAACACTACAATTACTTGAAACAGCTGTCCCTGAACGGGGCTAGAGCCCTAGAAACAAGTCTCATGGTCTTCCTTAGTCCTATTCTGATTAATCATTTTTCTAAACTTCTTTATCCCACCAACATGATTCATCTCTACTTTAGTTTTTTTTTTCTCATTCTATTACACCCACATATCTATACCCTATTTCTATCCTCAGGACAATCAACTTTTTTTTTTTTTTATCAGAGTAAGAGCTAGTAATAGTGTAAATTCATCTTAAATTTTACTTGCATCTCATGCAACCTTAATCTCTTTGTTTGAGACAAATGGAGTATGTTGTTGTACAAATCTTAATTACATTGTGAGCTTCATGATGTGTCAAGAGCACCTAAAAGAAGCGTACCTTGAAATCATGCTTTGTCTTTATGTGATCTATCTCAAATGAATAGAACCTAACAAGATTAGTTAGTATTTGTTTGCCACCGTTCGTCTATGTGACAATCTATAGCTTTCCGCAGTGCTCTTGTTGCTTGTCTCTTCAAAATTGTGGCTCGAAAAGAATAAAGGAGAAGGTGAGAGAGATACAACAGGTTGTGGCTTGAGTTGATGAGTAGTTAAATTGGTATTTCAAAGGAATAGAAAGTGGTTCTTCTTGGTTTTGTAGATAATCAAACTTTACTTGGTATTTCTATATGGGTTTTGTGATGTGGTATCTAAATGATCATTTAATTCCCTTTATCATATTGCACCTTAATTTCAACTATGTTGGTGTTGGTAGTAACAAACTTAAAATGTTGATTAGTTGTGTAAATTTAGTCAAAAATATAAAATCATTGGAAAACAAAAACATAGTGATAAAGTTTTTGATGATTGTAATCTAGTTGCAACTTTATTAGGAACAAGTAATGAGATGGAGAAACTCCAAAGTTTTCATCAGCATAGAGTTTCTTCACTTATATGGAAAGTATCATCAAATGATAATGAACCATTTCACTTTCCATTTTAAATGGAATTGGTGACCCAATTGACTATTAAAGAACTATAAACCAAAGGATGAAAAGATATTGTGGAGCAAACTAATTGATGGTTGATACAAATAACTTTAGTCCATGGAGATGTTTGATTTTAACCATGAAGTTTAGTGTGCTTTGATCATAAAAATGATGTTACAGAGATGTAGAAGATAAGGTTTAATCATAGAAAAGTTGTTCCTAGAAAGAAAGTTTTTTAAAATTGATGTGAAATTTGTGTGAGAAAATGATGGAAGTGATTCAACATGTTAAAAAACATTTGAGAGGAAAGAACTTAGAATGCAGTTTTATAACATTTGAGAGGAAAGAACTTAGAATGCAGTTTCTTTATAAAAGATGGACAAAAGCAATTGATCTAGTGCATTAATTTGAAAGTCTGAAATTAAGTTGAAGACTTGAAACTTGTTGCTTGATGGAAAGACAAAATCTAAAAGTAATCACAGACAAAACATTGATCCAAACAAAACTAATTTGCATTGAATATTATATGCCTCTAAGTCTCTGCAATATTGTAACTAGGTCAATTCATTTATGTGCCTTGTACTCACTTTGTCTTAATAGAATTAATACTTGCACCAAAATCTGACAGTTGAAGTGTTGTGCATAGTCTAGCTACCTTATTTATTGGGATTTTAGTAGTAGAACAAGGTTGTCATCCATTACAACTATATATGCTTGTTTTTGTTTTTTGGTGTTTATGTTTCTTGAACAACTAGTTTGTTGTATAGTCTCTAATGTAAACAGAAAATCGTTTATTAACATCAGTTGCTAATTAATCTAAGTGTTATATCATAATTTGATTCAAGATTATGGTGAGAACAAGCTTAATTCATATGAGGCATACTATATAGTTGATCACTGTGGAATTGCCAATGTATATATATATATATTATACATGCTAGTTGTTTGAATATAATCATTATAAATGCTAGTGATTTTGTTCATATTAGGACTTCCACCTGAAATACTCATTGGCATTTTGACACAAAAAAGAGAGCTAATACATAGTTTGTTCATATATATACCCAATCACAGCTTTGTTTGAGCAACTTTTGCAATATTGCTCAAATGTGAAAGTTTTGTTATTGGGTTTTACAAGCCTAGTGTTGTTTCAGACAATCTATAAGCAGTTAAATGATTGAAAACATTCACAAGAAAAAATAGGTTAAAGCAGCATTCTAACTAAAAAAGTTTACATGGTATTAGCAATGCTATTGCTATTCCCCAATATACATGTTCAACTTAAGGTCTACTTCAACAATGATTTGAGTGGCAAATACTTGTCCGATTGATATAATTCTTGAACCATTTTACGCTTCTCTAACAGTAGAATCATATAAGCACTTAATACCGGAGTATTGACCCAAAATCCCTTCAGAAAAACTGAAAACCCCTCAAGATATCTAGAGAAAACCTAATTTTGACTACTTTGCGTTTGAAATTGAATATCTAACAAAATACTAATCCAAAAAATCCAAGAGTAGATTCATTAGAAAGCTGAGTTCCTGATTTAGAAAATGAAAAAAAATCCATATGAATCCATAAAGTAGAAGCCAAGTTAGAGGCTTTGGAAATCAACCCAAAAACACACCCCAACCAAAGGAGCTCTAAGAAACCTAGCACCTCACCCCTCACCCCAAAATCCACCTCCTATCCAACATTTCAATTCTCAACCATCAATGCCCGTTAGATCTGACGGCCCAGATTCATATTTCACGATCCCCGTCACTTACCTCCTGACCAATCACATTGCATCATTTGCGTTATAAAACATTTCTTCTCAAACTTCCATTTTCCCAAATTGAATCTTCGCTTCTTTCTCGCGAGTCTCTCTCTTAATCTCCTCGACAAATCCTTTAATTCTTCTCCTCTGCTTGTAACTGATGGCTTCAGCCGCCGTTGCAACTGCCGAGCCGGTGGCGTCGACGCCGGAGGTCGCGAAGACCAAATCGAAGAAGACGACCAAGGAACCCAAGGCCAAGAAAACTGCATCGTCTCCGAGGAAGGCTAAGTCCGCTCCTGCTCATCCTCCTTTCATCAAGGTAAAATTATCGTAACCGATTTCTTTGTTCGATTAGATCTGACTGCGATTTCCAGTTTTTGATTATTCGAATCTCGTTTTTGTTGTTTTTGGCCCAGATGATTACTGAAGCGATTGAGACGCTGAAGGAGAGGACCGGATCGAGCCAATACGCGATCGGTAAGTTCATCGAGGACAAGCACAAGCACCTTCCTGCAAATTTCAAGAAGCTTTTACTGGTTCAATTGAAGAAGAACGTGAGTTCTGGTAAGCTCGTTAAGGTCAAGGGTTCGTTCAAGCTCCCGTCGGCAGCTTCTAAGAAACCGGCAGTGGCTGTGGCCAAGCCTAAAGCAGCAGCAGCAGCTAAGGCTAAGTCGAAGCCAGCTAAGAAGACCGCCGCTGCTAAGCCCAAGGCTAAGGTCGTCGCTAAGCCCAAGGCGGCAGCTGCTTCTGCAACCAAGAAGAAAGCAGCTGCTGAGAAGGCCAAGGTGCCGGCGAAGCGGAAGGCACCGGCTGACAGGAGCAAGGCCGCCGTTACTGGGAAGCGGAAAGCTCTGGCGACGGAGAAGCCGAAAGCTAAGCCAGCGAAGGTGGCGAAGACGGCGGTGAAGAGCACACCGAGCAAGAAAGCTGCGACGCCGACCAAGGCCAAGGCCAAGAAGCCTGCAGCGAAGAGTGTGAAGAAGCCCAAGAGTGTGAAGTCGCCGGCAAAGAAGAAGGCCAAGAAGTGAGAGTGAAATGAGTGGGTTTTAGGGTTCAGATGATGTTTGTCCACAGGATAGTCTTGTAAAGGGCTGAGCTTTATTTTTTTTTGTCCCTTTTAATGCCTCCCAACTTTGTTTTCATTTCCTGTTAAATTGGTAATTTCATGGCGAGTAGGGTTTGTAAGCCTCAGGTGTTACTAATATAATGGTGTTCGGTTGCACTTGATTGTGTGTTAGGGTTTGCAGAACATGTTGATGAAGGTAGTATTGAAACAAGCAAAACTAAATACAAGACGGCATGTTCATTTTCACCAGATGATGTACAAAAATGTGATACAGATTTTCTTCCCATCTTCAATGGCTAAAGGGGAAGAGAGTAATTGTGCAAGTCATTGTTGACTTGGTGTCGATTAAGCGACTCTAGGTCTTGGAAGCGACCAATATCATGCATTTCAATCGGGTGGAACTCGTTTTGTAGGCCAGTTGCAAAATCCTCTGGGGAGTTTCCCTGACTTTGAAAGTAATCTGCCATCTGCATTGCATCAGAGATTGTAATGAGTTTAGTATTTGTTCACTTTGCTGATTCCATACAATACTTGCTGAAGAAGCTAAAACACATTTTGATTAAAACAGACTACAACGTAAGAGCTGTTCGGCTAGGTCATACAAGTTGGTAGATAACCTCCTCGCTATAGATATGTGCACGCACTCTTTCAACATAATAAATGTCCTGAATAGTGAATCATTTCTAAAAAGGAAACCATTTGGATACTTATCCAACTTCCCATCTTGGCTTATGATGCATCTGAGAGGACTTATATCTCCCCATCTCATCTAAAGCTACTTGTAATATACCTATAATATTCATCATCTCTAATTTTGTCCCCTCAAGTATGTTCACTCATTCAAGGCAGCATTGTTCTTGCATGTTGTTTCTTTGTCACCAAACAATTGGGTATCATAATGTATGATTGCCCAAAGGCCATACCGTAGTATTTCCTAAACGTTACCATCTTGCGAAGCATGCACATTGTCATCTTCCTTAAAAGAACCATGGTCCAAGAGGAGAACACTAGCAGGTGGCTTAAATTTATTGGAGACAACAAGGATTTTGTAGAATCATCGTCATCATCAACAACACCATAATCCCAACTATGTTGGGATCCATGGCATGAAGTTTACAGTGGCAACTAATCATCCACTATAAACTTGTGCAAAAGCATAGTGGCAAAGTTTTACAAATGAATGGCTTTTCCATCGCAACCTTCTTACGAATGAATAATGAAATCAAATTTCACACCGTATCATCATAAGTTCTTTCCATTTGCATGAAAAATATTATGAGACGAAGATGAGTTGTGATAATTGCTATAATTATGTCCCATTCCAAGATTATTATTATTGTAAAATCAACATGTACATGCAATCAGGGTTGAGAGCTTTTGGAGAAAAGAGAATTGCAACTGTTTCAGTTTTTCCATACACCTCATTAATATTTCCATCTTTCAGGATTAAAAGAGACATCCTTAAGAGTGGAACTAAGGTTGCTACTCAGCCAATCAACCAATGCACCAAGACTGCTTAAGCTATAAATTAGTTCCGCTGCAATCAATTAGCTCACTGTTGTCTTTAGTGCTGTTTAGAGAGCAATTTTCTTCATTGAAGAAAAGAATCGAGAAGTTAAGAATGATAGAATCACTCACATGATTGGCAAGGGCTATGCCACTCAAGGCTGCCGACTCTAAACTAGAGCCCAACAACCAATCACCACAAATGCCAGTCCTTCCATAAGGATCAAATATACAAGGAGTGCTAGGAGTATTAGTTGGCAGAGCTGCACCCCTGCACGCCAAGCAAAGAAGCAAATAAATAAGTTAGACCTGCATATCCATGAACGAGGGGAAGGGGGAAAAAGCAAGAGCAAGATAACTGTTTGTAACAAAGTTTGTAACAAAGTCTGCAAAGTAACAAGTTCTTCATAAAACTGAATGATTTTATCACTGAAAAAAAATCTTTTACCATAAGCATGTTGCATCCCGTAAATAACTGTTTGTGAGGACAGCTAGTAAACATACTATAGTTTTTTGTTTTTGTTTTTTCATGTTACATTGTAGCAACCTTGCACCGCTAAAAAAATAGCTCATTTACATTCTTAGCTTTAGATGTGGGAAGCATGTCCGAGTCAACTACAGACAAAACTAGCTGGAAAAATAATTTTTTAGCAAACAGTCCTTTCCAACATTAGAAACAAGTATTCAAATTAGCTCTGCTCACAACAAATATTCTCAGACTTCTAAAAATTAACATTTTTTCTCTATTATTTTTTCCTTCTGGTTTTCAAAACCCCAAACTATCTTTTAACTTTCTTCCAAAAGAACACACCCTTACTCAACAAAGTATCAATTCCAACTAATTGAGCCTGTGGGTTTAATCAAGCGGAGGCCTGTGAATTTACCAAAGCTGTAATCGAGTATGTAAGGGCTTTGGAAGCGACATTTCTGGTAGTCCAAGTGCCCTTTCAACGCCCTCCAGCATTTCTGCTTTTACCTTCTCCGCTGTTGCAGTAGGAATGTTTTCCTAATAACAAAATGGAGTAAGATATTTTCAGATATCAAGATATTGCAAAATCTTGTTTAAGTCTGAACTCAAAAGGTGACACACGATTAAACTGCAAAATTAAGGTTTTACCATAAAATTTGGCAAACCAAACGTTCGTCTAAATTTTGTGGGCCCATGTTAAGGGGTTTTGTTAATGATATACCATATTCGCCTAAAATTGCATAGAAAATAACATAACCGTAGCAATTTAGTTATTACACAGTTACTAACAGAATTTGTGGAGCCCATGTACTTTTGGTTAGTTTATGAGATACTATATCGGTATTCGTTACCAAACGGGACTAAGCGAATAATCCAGCATCACATAGGTTTAGGTCTAAATCTCCCCCTCTCTCCCCACACAAGGAGGAAGGAGAAAACTCAAGAAATTTTACTTAAACTGAACAAGCCTCCCAACTAAAATTTTAAAAATTAAAACGAAAATGATGCAGCTACAGAGTGCTGATAAAGCAAATTAAAAATACTAGATATTAAGTTCAGAAAGTCATCCAATCAAAGTCTGCCCATCAAGACTCATAAATTTTATTGTAAAAATCAGATGTTGATATTGTAACATATCATATATTCATCCTAAAGCAACAACTACCCTACATACAAGCATTGCCAACATATTACGAACTTTTGTTCATTATGAATAATTCAAATGGCAGACTATCTACAGATGATTAAGAACTGAATATTTATTTTGTCGAGTTCGTTGTAAGATAAGTGTCATGAAGAACTTTTCCTGGTTCATGAAACATACCATTCTGATGATACTGAGGTTAATACACGCTTCAATTAATATACTCCTCCCATAAAGTTTGTGGTAGCTTGCTACAACTGAATAAAGTATCTCTCAAGTAAGAAACTTACTATGAAAAGTATATATTAACTGGAATTACTGAGTTACAGTTAATGCTAATACTCCACACAATATTATGTGTGTAGTATCTTCAAAGTCTCAAAAGCAATAAACCTTAAGAAAACCAATTTGACAAATGATGAAACTTGGAAAAGAAAAGAAAATGTTTTATTTATTTGAAGAAACATTTTTCTTATCATCATATATTCTAGATTTGATGGATAATAATATGAAATTACTATTACTATTTCACTTAAACAAGAAACAAGACATGTACAAAAAATAATGTAAATAATAGAGCTCACATGCCATGTGCAGCTCCACATAATACTATGTCCTAGTGAAATAAAAACGACTGACATTCTCATGTTGAATAACACTCACCCACCCCCGTCCAAACGAAGAAGGAACAAAGAACTTATGAAATTCTTCTAGTTAAATATGAACAAGACTCCTCATAAAAAGTTAAATCCATAATGCAACTGTAGAGAGGATAAAACAGACAAAAAGAAAAAAAGAAAAGGAAAGTCCTACTTCAATTTATAACGTAAGTACTGCAGATGAAGTTCAGAAAGTCTTCTAATCTAAGGTTGCCCATCACCACTAAAAAAAATTAATTGCAGCAATCAGTGATGGAATTTTTAAAGGACGGGAAGGGGCAGTCGCCCTCCATGAAATATTCAAAGGATCTACTCCTGTAATAATTTGTCCATCTAACCCATCTACCCAGCTCAAACTAAAACCAAAGGCCAATTTTAATTAAAAAACTCAAGCTAATTCTCTCTATTAGTACAATATTACCAAATTAAGGTGTCACTCGCAACCCAACCCTATATAACTATTCCTATAACAAGCCAAATTGACAAATTGGTTGTGTTCAGGAAGTTTATTTTGAGAAGAAAGGTAGAATTTCTAGAAAATTGGATGGGATATTTGCATGATAAAAAATTTGGACAGAAAGTGTGATTTTGAACATTTTGAGAAGAAAACTCCTAGATTTTGGACTAAAAGAACACAGCCTTGGTTTAATTTCCTTGAGTGTTTCCATTTTATAGGCTAGTTGATTGTTGCTGCTGAGTGCTGGCACACGTATCAAAAAAATTTAGTTCAATTGCTACAGGTGAAAACCTTTATATTAGTTGCCTTTTTGGTTGGCAATTGTGAATTAGGTTGCTTGAATGATAGTATAAAATAATTTTATTTTGATCAAAACCTAATTTAATTCAGACTTCTTAAATCAGATCATTTGAACTAGATGATGGTCTCTACAACTATTAACCTACATGTCCGCCCGCCCGCCCCAACCCCAAATTTTTGCAATCAGATGTTGGTTTCAAAACATCCTATACATTCATGCTAAGTTAACAACCCACCGTCTATTTACAAGAACTGGCATAAAATAAATAACTTTCATTAATATGCTCTAGGGGCCATTTGTCTAAAAAAAAATTGAAACAACAATTAAATGCCATTTATATGGCTTTCTTAACCTTATAAAGTATTGATTACAATAATAAAAATGTGTTTCAATCCATTATCATACTCAGGTACAAATATCTTCCAAATGACATCCGTTCAAGACAATAAATAGTCGTAAAAACAGCAAAATATTTAAATGAATGTCATTAGGTGCCATTCAAATATATGAGTGGAAACTGAGCATATATTTTTTATAAAATTCATTTTGAGCGTCACTAACAACTTTTTCTGATCTGTGAAAATATCATTTCATGAATGCTGAGGCTTGATCTACATAACAAACAAATTTCAAACAAGGCATTCCTTCAATAGAGTTAATACTAGCTCTTACTACAGCTTCGAACCGTAACCCTGACAACCTTGTGTTTAAATAGAACACCCTCTGTTTCTCCAAAAAACTTGTTGCATTGTTCTAGGCACATGGATCAAGGTAAACGTAAAAGTGATGAACAAAAAAGGAAAGATGGGCATGTAAAAGAGTGAGAGAGTCAAAAGGGAAGAAAAAGTGAGGGTAATAAAATAAAAAAAGTATGTAAATTTTTCTAAAGAGGATATATAAACAGTTATTTTAGGACAACCTGAAAAGGAAAACACTTTCTCAATGACAAAGTGAATATATATTAGTTAGGAACTAATGAGTGACATTTAATGATAACATCTTCAGAGTTTAAAAAAAGAAATAGCCTTAAGCAAAACCAGGTTGAATAAATGATGATACTTGGTAAATAAAAGGAAAACGTTTTATTTCTCATCAAAAACATTTGCAAATACTTCTAACAATGTAAATGAGAAATGAAACATGCAGTTAAGTCAGGACAAGTAGAATGTCCCATATAATAAAATCTGAGAGTGTAAGAGTAAGACGTTCCGAATAATTACTCCCTGGCACTTATAAGTGCACAAGCAATGCTACTAATTAAAACAACTCTAACATGCAATATTATTATTATTATTATTATTGTTATTATTATTATTATTATTATTATTATTATTATTATTATTATTATTATTTTCA
>JBBYHH010651172.1:0-10371 GCA_038382905.1 Daphne laureola
CTCTAGAACATGTTTACTACAACAATTACAACCTTAAACTTCTAGAAACTCACCTTTGATTTTGGGTCAATTCTTGAAAATCCACCAAATGTTGTTCTTGAGGCTTGAATCTTGTGGTGTTGTTGTTAATCCTTTGAATCCCTCATGAAACCTTTGTTTCCCTTCAAAAAATGATGCTCAGAATCTAATTTAGGGATAGGAGGAAGAAGATTTTAGAGAGAGAGAGGAGAGAGAAGGAATAAAATCAAAATGCGGAAGAAAGAACGTCGGTTCCGTATAAAATGGCGAACTCGCGACACTCTCACGGCGGAAGCACGGTGCCCGCCATCGCGCTCCTATGCCTCCCTCATCATCCGCGGCGTCAGCGCAACGTCAGTGTGGTGCCCACCGTTGATCCTCCCTGCCTTCCACGCGTTCACGACGCTCACACGGAGCAGGTGCGGCGTCCGCCGTCACGTCCTGCTGCCTTCATTCACATCATCCGCAGCGTTTCCACAGCGGAGCCACGACACCGCCGTGACATCCTGTTGCATTTCCTTTCCTTGCCGGCGTGGCATCCTCACGGCGCACTCGCGGCATCCACTGCCGGCCCTTTTTTCCGTGGCCTGCTTGGTCGGCCACCAACCTTAATTCATCGCACGTAAAACCTCCATGCAATCGTGTCAGTTCCGGTCCCACCTTTAATGACCAAACCGTGCCTGACACAACCTTACAACATAACCCTAACGCAAGATTACCCATACAATAACCTTGAAATTAAACGCAGAACAATTAATCTCAGACATACCTTCATTAAATGGCGGAGTTGACTTTCCTGCCATCTCGGTCCATTTAATGTCAGAAAAACCTACCAGACTTTGGTGGGTGTAACAATAGCAATAACAAAGCAGCCCTCAGTCGTTCCCGTTCCAGAGTTCCTTTCCTTTCCTTTGCCGTTTTCCCGTTACCTAACCAATTCCAATACCGATCAGATATAAGTAATATACACAAGTATATTACCATTCATACTTAGCAGAATACCATTCATACATAGACAATACATTATCCTTAACACCATCCCATATAGCCCATATTGCACAGAATCTCACTTTGGGTTCGTTACACAAACGGTAACCAAACCTTATCCATTACTTATGTAACTTCACATGCGTATTCAGTACACTATTATGGAGCCATACATGGATTAATAACAGACTTTCCCTTCATAGATTGTCATTTCACAAAAATGACTAACATCGTACTCTATCCTTAAATCCACTCTATGGTGTGATTCGCAACTTACTTCAAGTACTAATGTTTCTTAGAATCGCCATATAGATACAACAAAACCAATAATTCATCAAATTATAGCATTTCAATCTTACACCAAAACCTATGGTGTTTGCCTTAGCCCCGTGATTTAGCAACAATTGGACGTTAGTCCGAGTATTAATGTTGCTCTAAATATCTTTAATTGCACTTATTTGAGCTCAATTGAACAATCCCTTAATAGTTCAATCTCAGGGTCCCAAAAACCCTAAATCCAAAATTCAGCCCATTCATCCGTAATAAGTGTTGTAAATCATGCTTCTAGCTCTAAATCGACACTAGAACATGATTACTAGTCCATACATAGCCAGAAACCTCAGAAAACTAACCTTAGATTCGGACCCTGTTTCCAGAAATCACCCAAACGGTGAATGATTCGTAAATTCTTCCGTAGATTCTTTCCTTTGGTGAGCAATCCTGCATGTAGCACGAATTCCCTTCAATTTTGGGCTAGGTTTGAGTGTTTGGGACTGTTGGAGGGTTAGGTTCGCGTCCTTCTTCATCGAGAGGTGGAAGACAATGAGAGAAATGATTTCTGTCCCCTGAGTTTCATGTTTTAAGCTTTCCCGAGATTTTGCATTCTGGGTACCAGGCGATCGCCTGGCATTTTCCCCAGTCGCCTGGCCCCTTGCCTAGCTCCCTGTCTCATTTTGCCTGGGGTCAGGCGCTCGCCTGCGCCAGGCCTTCCTTCGCCTGGCCAGTCGCCTGCCCCCCTGGCCAAATGTCCAAATGAATCAGACGATCGCCCGTACCAGGTCTTCTTTGCCTGGTCGGTCGCCTGACCGTCTGTCCTTTCTTTCTTTAGAGGCCAGGCGATCGCCTGCCAGGAGCCCCGCTCGCCTGGCCGGTCGCCTGGTTCTCTGTCCAATTTCCCAAAACCCATTTCCAACCCCCAGGCGATCGCCCGCCCTTGGTGCGCGTCGCCTGGGACTTCGCCTAAGCCCCTGTAATTCCTGTTTACCCTCGTTTCCTTCCCAGACACTTAACCAAAACACTCATAAGTCATTACAGACATTAATAGACATTATCAGACATCAATCAGACATTAATCAGACAGACATCAGAACTTACATACAGTTTAAACTCAGAATTAACGGTAGACACGTACCAATTTCCAAGTGGAACACCTGAATTCCTTGCCCGTTAGTCACCCTCCGGTACTATGTTGGATACACCGTTGTGATGCTATGAGTCATCGGGGGTTTGTTCTGGAATTGTATAATTATGTGTTTTGTTAATCGGTGTATCACTTTAAGCTGCCAGAGGTTTTTATCCTATGCATTTTTTTTATTGCATGTCATATTATAGAATGAACTGTTCATAGCGCGCTAACATCTTCTTGCAGGGAAAATGTTTTTGTCCAAAACCCTTACCCTTGCTTGCACCCTTACTGAGTTCCTTTCAAAGGACTCATCCCTTCTTGTTAACCTCTTTTTTAGGAGTAGCTGATCCACCACCGGCGGAGTAGCTCCATGCTATGGTTGGTGTTTTTGTGCCTTTGAGGTACTTGTGTGTGTTGTATTAAAGTAGTTGCTACTTTTGTTATAGTTGTGAGGTAGTTCGGTGCTAGCAGATATTTGATATCTGAATTGTGTTTTATGCTTAAGTTTTTTACTAATGGTATTTTCTTCTCTGGTTGTATTCAGCAGCAGTAGTTACCCAGTAGAGGGCGCCGGAGTCTGTAGACTCAACCCTGTCAGACTACTAGGTATCGCAACATGGCAGTTTTGGGCTCTGTAAATGTAAATGGCATCTGCATGTATAGCTAGAGCTCATCAGGAATATTGTTTAGTCTGGTGTAGTTGATATTTCTAAGTGATGTAAGATGCATGCTTATGCGATATATGTATATTTGCGGCCGATTTTGAATTGTGGGGTTTGGTTCCAAAATGGGTCTGCTGTGTCCTGATAACCTGCAGTAGGTTAAGTAATTAGAGTGTAGGCATGTCGCCGGTTCCTGCCACCCCCACTCCCGCATCGGCAGCGTGCACCTCCTCCGGGTGCGGCCGGGGGTGGTGGTAATAGAAAGGGATATGATGGACCGACACCCCCAAGAATATCAAAGGTTAAGGGAGCTCTTGGACGGCCAAGAGTCCTAATTGGGGGAGGATGTTACAGCCACCAAAGTCCGGTGAGGTTTCTCCAGCGTAGAGTGGCCGACGGTCAAGTCATTTCTGGACTTAAGCTGGGAGAAAGGTACATGGTTACAGTTATTATTGAGTTTGAACTGTATTTCAGGTTATGGTTATTATTTACTAATGTTAATTGTATAATGGGTTGTTAGATAATGGTATTTTGAGTGTTTGGTTAAGTGTACGGGAAGGAAATAGGTTTTACTGGTTTTCAGGTGGTCAGCCGAACCACCGGGCAACGCGCGATAAATGGTAGGCGATCGCCTGATGGTCGAAAGTGGAAAATCAGAAACAGACAGGGGATCAGGCGACCGACCAGGCGAGATACGCTTCTGGCAGGCGATCACCTGACCCTCAAACATGAAATGGACAGGGGTTCAGGCGATCGGCCATGTAAGTGAAGCTCTTGGCAGGCGATTGCCTGACCCCCAAGAATGAAATGGACAGGAGGCCAGGCGATCGGCCAGGTGACCGGAGCTATTGGCAAGCGATCGCGTGACCCCTCGGTGGAAAAGGACAGAGCGCCAGGCAATTGAGGCCGAAATTGTATTAAAGTTAGCTATTTTGTATGTAAACGGAGTTGTAGAAAAATGTTTGATCATGGATGGTGTTAAAGTTAGCTATTTTGTATGTAAACGGAGTTGTAGAGAAATTGGGAAAGTTTTGGCTTATTTTGGCAATTGAGGCCGAAATTGTACATGTTTGAAAATGGTTGAGGGCTGTTGTGAAAGTTGGATCTTTGATTGTGGTTGATGTTTAAATGAGGTATATTGCATGTAAATGAAGTTATGTTGAAATTGGACAAGAATTGGCCATTTTAGACTTTATGGATGAAATGTTCAACTAAGGAAACGTTGAGGGTTAATGATGTTATTTTCTAAGTAAGTATGGAATTGAGTGTTTTATAAGGTTAAAGATAGAATGAGAAATAATTAGGAAGTTTTGGAACTTTTTTCAGAAAGTGGCCGAAAAATGGGAAAATGTCTAAGTGTTGGAAAGTGTAAAAATGAAATGAAGGGAATTGATTCCTTATTGATTGCATGATTGTATAGTGTTGACGGTGGTTGTTGGGGCATCAAGGAAAAGGCTATCAGAAAGTTTTACAGAAAGTGTACGGAAAAATAGGAAATGGCTCGGATGGTACCATACGTCTGAGATTCACCAGGTAAGGGCTCAACCTTCTTGAATATGCATCACTGGGACGCTCTATACTATTTGGGTTGGTTGAAGCTAGCATCTGGGCGAGGGTGTGTCCCCGTGACTCCTGAGACTAGTTCCATGGTAAGGATAAAGGTGTGCAGGTTTTTCAAGCGCGGGTCTTACAACTCCCTTATAACGATGTTGTTCCATGATCACTTAGTGATCTATACGGATTATGATGGATGTATGATTGATACGGATTTATGTGGTTCCATGATCCGCATGATCATTTCTGGGAACCTTATGTTATGGCTATGATTATTCCATATATGTTTGTGATGATGACGGTTATGGGGTTCCTAGTCCCCTCACTGGTACCATGCGCATGTAATGATAGGAGAACCCTGCTTGGTTGCAAAATGATCAACGGGGTGCCGTCATGGTGTGTGGGTTGGATGATGATATGATGGAACATTCATGATGAAGAAAATAAAAGTGCATTCCATAACATTCATTCATATTTATATAGGTTGCATGAACTGTAGTATATTGCATACTGTGCATACTAAAAATGTCTTTGCAGGTAAGTTCGATAGACCTTTATTCTTACCTACACCCTTACTGAGTTCTCTTGGGAACTCACCCTCCTTACAATTATACTTTTCAGGAGCTTCAGGTTCTAGACCCGCGGTTTAGTTTCCCGCCTAGTCTTATTGTGATTTTGTACCCGAGGTACAAATTAGCTCCTTATGTGATTATGCTTTATGTTAATGGGACAGGGGTGAACTCGATTGAGAAAATGATTATGCTATGGAAAAGATTATGATATTAAAGAAATGAAGTATGATAATGGCAAAGGAAAGAATGAAGAGGAAAGAATGAAGAGTAAAGAATGAAAAGGAAATAGAATGAAATGGAAAAGAATGATGTGATAATAGAAATGCATGTTATTGAAAATAGAAAGTAAATGAAAAGGAAAATGGTTAGTATGGGAAATGAATTTTCTGGATTTTCTAGATGAGCATTTTTAATGTATGGTTAATGGTTAACTCTTATTCTTTTATGTATATACAGTAGCAGCAGTAGTATCAGGTGTTGACTGTCAGAGTTTTGCAGATCCCACCACCTGAGCATAGTATGTACTTTCTGTTGGCAACTGGCTCTGTAGACATAGATTGCACACACATGTAGAATTGGAAAACATGTTAAAGTATGTTCCATGTTCGGATGATTGCTGATTTTTGGAATAGATTGTATAATGAGATGTTTTGCTAAATTCTAATTATATTTATCGGGGAGTACTTGTCCAGTAAAGTAGGGGAAGGACTCATTTCTGATGTATCTGTGTTGAGCGGAGCTCAGCTAAACTGTATTTGAATGCTGAAATTTGCAGGGTTGTAATTGATGTATAAGTGCAGGATTTTCAAGTTGTCAAAACGCTAGGTTCTAGTATTGTAAACTTGAAATTGAAGATGTAACCTGGGACCAGGTTGTGGAAACCGCCTACCAAAGTGGCCCCCATTACGTTAAGTGACCGTCACCCCGCCCCTCCGGCCCTGCATCCGCTTCCACCGGGCCGTGCATGAAGGGGGTGGTGAGATAGTCACTAGCTATGGCTTTGTTATGATGCATGAAGACAATTGTGTCTACTAGTTTTCATTCAGCTCTGGATATGCTATAATGACCTTGTATGTTGATGACATACTAATAGAAATTAGCAGGGTTGATTTGCTCAAAACCATCAAAGGATGGTTATCTTTCACGTTTGACATGAAAGACATCGGAGAGGCTTCCTATATTCTTGGTGTTAAGATACACCGGGATAGGAAGGAGAAGTTGTTGGCACTTTCTCAAGAACCTTATGTGGATAAGATTCTTGAAAGGTTCAAATTGAGCAATTCTAAACCCATGAACACCCACTTGCATATGGATGCAAGATTGGAGAGGACATGTTTCCTAAGAATCCAAAGGAATAAGAAGAGATGGCAGACATACCCTACCTAAGTGCAATTGGCTCCTTAATATATGCCAAGAAGTTGGCTTGTTGGCTAGATATTCTTCAAATCCTGGAATGCAATATTAGAAGAGTGTGAAGAGGGTTCTAAGGTACCTTAAGGGTACCAAGGATTATTGGCTATGCTATCAAGGTGTAAAGCTTGATTTGCATGGTTACTCTGATGCTGATTGGGGTAGAGATAGAGACTCCAGCAAGTCTACATCTAGTTATGTATTTATGCTTAATGGTGGGGATACTACATGGTGTAGTAAGAAATAGACTTGTACAACACTTCCCACAATGGAGGTTGAGTTTGTCTCAAGTACCCCAGTTGTACAAGAAGCCCTGTAGCTTGGTTATTTCCTTAAAAATTCAGAATCTAGAGCTGTGGTGGAAAGGCCTATTACTATTTTTAGTGATAGTGTGGAGGTCATGGCTTACACCAAAGATCTCAAATATCATGGAAATACCAAACACATAAGCATGAAATACAATTTCATTCGGGATGCAATCGAAAATGGTGAAGTCAAAATTGAGTATATTTCTACAGACCTAATGGTGGAAAATCCTCTCACTAAGCCATTGTCACCACTTGTATTAGCTCGCCATGTAAGAGCAATGGATCTTCGTAGATTGTAAATGTTGGCTTGTACTTCACCATTTGGTATCACACATGTTATACTATGTTGAATGATTAATAAAAGTGTTTATTTCTCATTACATACTTTGTTCAATCCTTAGTTTCATAATGAAAATTAGAACATGTCAAACATAGGCATTAGAAAGACTTTCTCACATGGGTTTTTCGCCCTTAATCTTGAGTAGATTTAAGGATGAGACTAGTTAAGGAGTCAAAGTATGTTGTTTATTAAGAAACATGTCACCCCCCTCACTAAACGGAAAGCAGACAGAGCGGGATGGAGAAGGGGATGACTTACCGGAGGGAGGCCACTTTGATCCAGCAGTACCCATAACCTGGTCCGGTATTACTTGTAGTGCGAGGGGTGTGCTAATCAATTTCATATTCATGATGAACACATATAATTATAACAGTACTTCAAATTAAGTATCAAAACACTTAATTAAAATGTGTATGACATTTAGGCGTATAACCCGAACCAACTAAGGAAACAAAGGCGTAACTTAACCAACTTCACAAACATGTCCATACTTATCCATAAAATATACTAAACATCAAGGAAACCATGGATAAGGATAGATTCAAATCTTAAACAATAACCAAAACTGGATCATGCAAGCTATTGATCCATCATACAAGACACCAGTCGTGATCCATACCACATGCAAATATGCATTTACCCCTACTGAGCCTGACACACTTAACCACAACCAGGGCACTGCTGCTGCTGCTAACACAAATAAAGAAGAGTTAACCGTTAGTAGTTTCACTAGTGCTCATCCAGAATTTTCAAACAGACAAATACTCAATCGAGATCACCCCCGCACAGAACAAAAATCACATAAAGGAGCATTATGTACCTGAAAGTACAAATCACAAAAAACCTAACGGAGCTACTCCGCAGGTTGCTTATCGGAAGCTCCTGAAAAGGATGAAATATAAGGGGGTGAGTTCTCTAGAGAACTCAGTAAGGGCTTAGGTAAGGGTAATGGTTTGGAAAATAAACCTTCAGAACAGGGTTAGTACACATACAATACACAAATATACAGAATAAACATAATTCAAACGTCCTGAACGACGAACATAGTTAGTCTTGTCGGACTAACACGAATTGTCCCGATGGACAAGTACAGTAACCCTGCACAAAAGGTTAGTATGCACAAAATATAACATGAACATAAATCAGAACATAAGTAGGATATAAATGCAGAGCAGATATGAACACAGATCGGACATGATAAGCAATCAGGCATGAACCTAGTCAGACATGGAAATAGAACAGACATGTACACAATTCATACGTGAACACAGAGTAGATATGCACATAATTCAGATATGAACACAGAGAAAACATGCACTTAATCCAAACATGAACACAGATTAGACACGTACAAAGTTTAGACATGAACCTAACTCATACATGAACATAAATCAGACATAAGCATAGAACAGACATGAGAAAAAATTAGACATGAATACAGAGAAGACAAGTACATACACTAGGCATGAACAAAATTTGACATGAACATAAATCAGGCCTCCCGAAGGATGGAAATAGGTACAATAGCCCCCGGTGTGAAGGGGACCATACAACAAGGTCAGAATCGGACAAATGCTGATCAGAGTAGGTGTTTGGTACCAGTGTGGGGCCTAGGTTCCCCAAAACTCTCGTAATTACAGGATTGATCATAAAACTGATCAATGTAAAATAAATTTACATAATTGACCACAAAGTGGTCACAGAATACCAGAATTAGCTCCCCCAAGCTTAGTACCTGCACACCATTAACCTTACCATGGAATTAGTCCCGGGGGTGACCGGGCCCCACCCTTGACAGGGGAACTAGCTTCAACTATCTCAATATGTATATAAAGAAAAACCAGAATGTATAATCAAGAGAGTTGAACCCTTACCTTACAAACTGAAAACTTGTCGTACTTCCCCGAATCGAGGCAACCAAATCAACTTGAAAATCCGGCAGCATTCTGGCTGTATTTCCATATAACCCCCTGAAGCAAAACAATAGTTGAACAACTACACAATAATAAAGAATACCATCCTCAAACCATTTATCAACATACAACACAAAAGAAGCTTTAACTCAAGCTTCACCAATTCGGCCAAAACAAGAAACCAACCAAGTGGAATGCAACCAAACATCCACTCAACACAAAGAAGCTCAAATTCAAATTCATTCTAACTCTAATCCAACAATCATCCAAGAATGACAACCTTACTTCATTAATCATAATTTTGTCCAAATAATACCATCAAAGGAGAATGATCCAATCATCCTCATATCAAGTTAGGAGCTCAATTATATCACCAAATTCAACATAATTCCATAATTCAACCATGAACACATCATTAAACATCCTTCCCTTTAAATTGGTCTTAATGAAGAACAAACAAAGAAGGAGCTTGCAAGATGAAACCAAGCAAAAATTAAGCTCTTATGCATCCTCACAACATGTTAGAATCCAAATTTCATCTCATTTTCATCAATTAGAGAGAGCACAAAAATTGCCCTAATCACAGAACACAGAATTGGCCAACCATGGAGAGGATAAAAGATGAAGTCCCAAGCACAAAAAGTGTAGCTAATCTTCCATAATACATTTTAGCATCTCGATTTCATCCTAATCTCAAGATTCAAGAGAACACCAAAATCTCTAGTTCTTCAAAGAGCTCAAAATAGGCCATGAAAAGGAAGAACCATCGAAGAAAGCTTACTACCACAACAAACTATCCATAAACTCACTCTTACCTTGAAAAAACATGGAAGAAATTCATGGAGCACCACTTGCCCAAGGAGAAGCTAGAAGCTTCGGCAAAGGAAAAGAGGAAGAAGAAGATGACCATGTTTACGTTTCTTTTCTTTCTTCTTCTTTCCTTTTGTTTTTATTCTATCCTTAATAATATCAAGATATCATTTCTATTATTGATATCATATTGAATAACTAGGTGACACAAGTCCCTCTTGTGTCACCATTTCTTTTCCTTCTTTCTTTTACATGTTTCACTTCTTTTTTCTTTTTACCTTACTTTTTATTACTACTTCCCTTTTTCTCTTTTTACTTTTAATTAAATATCATAATATAAGGTAATTTCCCCTTATCCCTCAATAATTATTTCCTACCACACCTTAAGTAAT
>JBBYHH010651283.1:0-10371 GCA_038382905.1 Daphne laureola
CACATATTTGAGCTACTTTAAGCTCATTAGTACATCTTTACCAAAATACCAATACTTTGTTAAAAGGTGCCCTAATTGTTTCTTCTTCTGCCTTGAACTCACAAATACTATTAGTTGTAGTGAGTAGGATTACTAACTCATGAAGTTCTTAGTGCGCCAGAGAATTCCAACACTTAGACAGCTATCTGCTAGCCCTAAGCTATGATCTATGATGCACTATATTTTTTCTTCGTTCAGTGTTTTTTTTTGTTTTGAAACTTCCAGCGGCGGTCGACGGTGGCGGTCTGGTGGCGGCGTCGACGGTGATCTGGATGTGACAGGGTGATAGGAACAATGGACGAAAACTTTTGGGTAAAAGTGTTAAGTTTTAAATTGTTTGGGGTGTGCCTAAATGGTTAATTTAAAACTTAGGGCTTAAATAGATTTTTTCAAAAAACTTGAGTTGCTAAAATTATCATTTTCCCCCTAAATCCGTTAAACTTAACGGTTAATGAATGAAAAAGGACCACAAAGTGAAAAAAAGTTAAAAAAATAGGATTTTATGAGTATAAAAAGTTAAAACAGGATCGTAATGGTACATGAATTAAAGTTATAGGACTATAGTGAACTTTACCCGATTTAAAACTTATGGTATAAATAGATTTTTTTTTTTTTTAAAATGAGTCGCTAAAATTATCATTTTTCCCTAAAATCTGTTAAACTTAATGAAAAACAGATGAAAAATGACCACGAATTGAAAAAAATAAAAATAAAAATAAAAGCGAGACCTTAATGAGACAAAAGGTTAAAACAATACCCAAGTTGGACAATAATTATAATTACAAGACTATAAGTATACTTTACCTGTTATTATTTAGATTTGTGGTCGAATTGAATTTAATTAATGTTTTTAAATTTGATCTATTGGTAAATATAAACTGTAGTGTATAAATCTATACATTGGACACAATTTATACATAAAACTTAAATTAATCTCATAATTTATAAAAATATACAGTATATATCTCATCGTTTGAAAAATATTGGGGATGGCGGTAGTCACCCCTAGTCACATAATAACCCCTAGTCACATAATAACTCCGCCAGTGTGTTTAAGTGACTGTCCAAAATAATTATTGTTAGTATTTTTCATTAATCTTTTCTAATACTGTTTAGTTGTTTAGCAGCCACTTTTTTTAAGTAATTGCGACGTTTAAATGTAACTATTTGATGTTAATCATTGAAAAGTTAAAAAAAATGTTATAATTAATTGAAAAAGTTAGTGTCAAATGGCTACTTGAATAATTATTTTCTTTTTTTCTTAACTTAATTATCTCATACTATTAATCTATAATGCTATGACAAAGACTTTTAAGATGAACAAAATTTCAATTAAATACACTCCAACAAAAAGATGCTACACTTTTTTTTTCTCAATATTTAATCTAAAATTTTTATTTTTCAAATTTTAAATATATAAAGTTTATTAGTAATTTATATGCAAAGGATAAATAAATATCTCTAATTTTTTAATATATATTTTTTTAAATAACGAAATGTTTTTGATAAAAAAATATGTCAAATACAAATATAAAAATTTTTGGATGGAAAGAGTAGGATTTTGGTGAGTCTTATTTCATGCAGTCAAGGAAGCAGCCCAAAGACATATGGAGTTAAGCAAACAACCTAAAGATAAAAGTGGAGCGGATTATATTCATCCAATTCTATTATTCGTGAATTATTTATTTTTGTGATTTGTGAGTATTTTTTTAATGAAGACAAATTTATCTTCACCTCCACCTTCATTATTCATGAATTTTTTTTACATTTGTAGAATATCTATAAATATTTCAATATTAATATTTTATAAATTATAATTATTAATTTTAAAGATAATCACACTTATTAATTAGGTGGAGAAAATTTATTAGGTGGACAAGCTATGAAGAGAGTTGAAGAATCGAAGAGACGAAGACTCACTGACTGGGGGTAAGTGTTGTTTTGAGAAGTTAAGGAAGTAATTGTCCTTCTCTATAATAGTTCAGGGGATAAGTATCCTTAGTCGGAAAAATTGTTCGCGCGTGTCCCTTCACTTGCGCGAACTTTTCGATTTCGGTCAATGTTGGAACCTTCCGTAGTACCTGTCAGAATCGATGAAACGGGTGGCGATTCAATTCGCGACACCGAACACGGCACGGTGTAGGGATTCGGTGACCGGCGCCTTCTCCCGCTCGTTTCACAGTGGCGGGTCATCTTCAGAGTCCGAATCCGAGTTCGGAGCCACCCATCCACAGTTCCAGTCCGCCGCAACTCCCGCCGACTTTGACACTCACCACAATTTCGCGGTATGTCGGAAACTGTAGCGATTCCTTGCTACTGATGATCGGAATTCAATCGTTATCTCTTTCATGTTCTTTTTTCTGAGTCTGTTTTAATCGTCTCAGAATGCGCTGGAAACCGAGATTATCGAGAATGATGAAGCAATTAAGATAGCTGAGAAGTCCTGGGAAGACGCAAACAGCCATTCTGGTTTAGTTGCGGCTGTCATCGAGCTCATATCTAAGCAACATTGGTCAAAGCTGAAGATCCTCCTTCAGAACACGAATGCTGATGTGCTTCTTCGGCAACTGCTTGATTCAGGGAGCCACCCAGATCTTATACTGAGGTACTACAAGTGGTCGAGAAAGGACTTGAAATTATTGCCGTCTTATCAAACTATGTTTAGACTATCACAGTCGCTTGCTAATGCAAAGAAATACCCGAAAATTAGATCTATTTTGGATGATTTTGTCAAGCTAGATGAGAAGCATTCAGTTTCATCAGTTATGCATGCTATTTCGCTGTCTGGTGATAATTTATGTGTGAATTCAATACTTGCGGACATGCTTATTTTGGCCTATGTGAAGAATATGAGAATCCCTTCTGGGTTTGATGCGTTTAAGAGAGCTGGGGATTATGGCTTTAAGCTGTCAGTGCTCTCGTGCAACCCGTTGATGAGTGCTCTGGTGAAGGAAGACAATATCAGGGACGTGGAGCTTGTGTATAAGGAGATGATTAGGAGGAGAGTGAAGATGAATGAGACGACTTTCAATATCATGATTAATGGTTTCTCTAAAGCAGGGAAACTGAACCATGCTGATGATGTTAAGGAGGATATGAAGGCTTGGGGCATTTCACCAAATGTTGTTACCTATAATACACTTATTGATGGCTATTGCAAAAAGGGAAAGATTGCAAAAATGTACAGAGCAGATCGTCTTTTGAAGGAAATGATAGCAAATAATATCACCCCTAACCATATTACTTTCAATATATTGATTAATGGTTTTTGTAAGGATGGGAATTTCTCAGCTGCTTTAAAGGTACACGAAGAAATGCAGAATCAAGATGTGAAGCCCAATGTAGTTACCTATAACTCCTTGATAGCTGGTTTTTGTTCCAGTGGAAGGCCAGATGAGGCCACTGGTTTACTGGATGAAATGCTTCGTGCTGGTTTGACACCAAATATTGTTACTTACAATGCACTTATAAATGGCTTTTGTCAGAAAAGTATGCTAAAGGAAGCCAATGATTTACTCGCTAGTGTTGAAGAACTAGGACTGTCTCCTAACACCATAACTTACAACACCTTTATAAGTGCTTATTGCAAGAATGGGAGAATGGACGATGCGTTTGTGCTGCTTGAATACATGACTAATAGAGGACTGGCACCAGATGTGACGACCCATAACTGCTTGGTTGCTGGTTTATGTGCTCGAGGGGACATAAAGGCTGCAAGAGAGCATGTTTACAAAATGTTGGCTGCAGGTGGCGTGGGAGCTAATGTTTCGACATACAACTTAGTGATTGATGCATTGTGCAAGAAAGGGGAGTCCAAAAGAGGAGTAAAACTTATGGATGACATGATGAAGATAAATTTGTGTCCAAACCATACAACATATAATACTTTGATGGATGGCTTCTGTAGAGAGGGAAACATAAGGGCAGCTTGGAATCTGAGGATGCAGATGGAGAAAGAAGGAAAACGGGCAAATGTCATGACTTTTAATGTGCTGCTTAGAGGCTTCTGTAAGAAGGGAAGGCTGGAAGATGCAAATGAGATGCTTAATGAAATGTTAGAGAAAGGTTTGATCCCAGATTGCACTACCTATGAAATAGTTAGAGAAGAAATGATTGATAAAGGATTTGTGCCAGATATAGATGGTCATATGTACAGCATCTCAACAAGATAGTACACTAATAAATAGTGTAAACATTTCTGGCTTGGCTTCTTACAACTTGAGGTCTGTGTTTAATCCTCAAGAGACTACGATAATATTTTTTCTCGACAAAAATGGCCCGGCACATTTCTTTGAGCCCTCTTCATCAAGCTGTCTGATGTTCATTGAGGAATATTGTTCCTGGAGATGGTTATCAAAACTAGTTAAGTATCTGTGGACTGGCATCTCTGACCTTCCTCCAGTTAAGGTAGCACTGTCATTTTCACCCGAGGTGTTCCATCTTTTTTCTTTGGACAATAAGAGAATATTAGCTGTAAGCCTTGAATGGTTACTTGATCTGAATTTGAGAACTATACCCTCTTAATTATGTCAGATTCCAAAAAGAGAAACTGTTGAGGTATGTTCACTTGGCTTTCCTTCCATCTTCGTTTTCTACTTCCTAATATGTCATGCTCTGCTCCATTCTGACCTATTTTTATATTCTTTTCAATATTTTAGAAGTAATACGCGTCTCTAGAGATATTGCAGAATTTATTTTTGCTGAGTGAAAGTGAAGTGATTGCTGCTTATAGTTAAATGAGACTTGGCTGAGTACTGTATTTTCTTCAGCTATATTGGCGTGGGTGCTGCCTGTCATATGTCCTGCTATTGGACAAGAAGGAACTGGAGAGTTTACTGCTTACCATTAAGAAAATTAGATACTTTCTGCTCCATTTTTCCCCGAATAAATGTGAAGTTGCCACATACATTATATTTTTTCCTCGTTTATCAGAGAAGAGAAAATAACATACCTAATATCCAATGGTTAAATTCTCACAGAATTACTAACTGAAAAGGAAAAAAAATGCATAGGTAAATTCCTTTCCATATTATAGCAATTCTTTCATCATTGGCAGAAAGTTGTAAGATGGGGGCCTCAAGCTGATTCCTCTCACTGCTGTACTGTGGACCTAAAGCATTTTCAGGAGTCTAGCAAAGGTGAGACAAACCATCTTACAGTGCGAGGGCACAAGGCATCTTCTAGATAAAACTTTTACAGATGTTGGTTATGGTTGAGTATGAATTAGAGATTTGTTTACAGGATGATGATATTTATTATGTACTCTAACTGGATACATCACAACCATGTGTATTGGAGCATTCTCTTGCTTATGGCATTCAACAATCTGAGATTCTGAATATAGGTCATCGTACAAGTTTCATTTGTCTCATCTTTATTTGTTAACCTTTAGTTTGAGGTTTAATGTTATTTTGTGATTTAACTTGCTAGCTTCACCCCATGATATTAGCATCGTTTTCTTTTGACTCAAGGGAAGAAGTTGGACGGGAATGGCTTTCAGGCCAGCAAGCTGGATAAGTGTATCATGAATGTTATGCATGTTGAAGTTGGTCTTTTGACTGGTGAAGGGTCTCCAACTTATTATTCTCTCTTCAAGATGTAATGCAATAATGCACATGTTATTTGTGTAACAATGATCTGCAAAGGTAAATCAAATGTAAGCTCTTTATGCGAATTTTACTTATTCTTACATCATTGGATGATATCTGCAGCACAAGCTCAATTATCCTCTGGCGTGTTCCTCCTAAGCGTCCCAACTGTTTATAGTTCTATTTTACGTTGATGAAAGCAGTTCCAACAGTAGATCACTCACGAGCCACAACAACTATCTGCTTGCCTTTGTTTCTACCATTAAAGAGTCCAACCAAAGCAGAAGGACCGTTCTCCAGACCTTCTGCTATGTCTTCTACATAGGTGATTTTTCATTCCCTAATATCAGGCAGAACAGTGTCCAGGAATTCATTATACTTGGAGAAGTAGTCGAAAACCACGAATCATTGTATCCGGACCCTTTTGTATATGATGTGCATCAGATTGGTCACACCATCAGGGCCATCGGAGTTGTACTGTGAGATCATTCCACACGCCGTGATTCTGCCATTGGTTCTCATGTTGAGAAGCACAACATCTAATGTCTTCCCTCCAACATTTTCAAAGTAGATGTCGATGCCCTCCGGGAAGTGCCTAGCGAAGGTTTGAACTATCAGTACTCAAGAAAATTTTGAAGGGATCATGAGCTCTGATGTTATGACTGCTGTTAGTATATTGTACTTATTCAACTGACCTCTTTAGAGCCGCATCAAGATCATTCTCTTCTTTGTAGTTGAAAGCCGCATCAAAACCAAACTTGTTCTTCAGAAGTTCAACCTTCATAAATTTATTGAGACGTGAAAATTTTGAAAACTCATTTTGAAGTCCAGTGGGAATTAGAGACCATGCAGAATCACTCATAGTACAATTTTGACTAGTGAGAATGCTAGGGAAAGTACCTTCTCTTTACTCCCTGCACTTCCAACAACATAACAGCCCATGGTTTTGGCAAACTGGCCAACTAGTTGCCCAACTGCTCCAAATGCTGCAGATACAAAGACCTGTTCTCCTTTCTTCGGCGAGCAGATTTCATAAAACCCAATATAAGCAGTCATGCCGGACATACCGGGTAATGATTATAATTGAGTGAACGTTGTTACAGTACTCCTTTGATCATCAACATCTTCTATCATAACACTAGATAATCAATCACTGTTACATGTTTGCAGCACCTACCGAGCAGACCAGTATAGTTGGAAAGGGGCACATTGGTGTGACGAATTTTGAAGAGGCTTTCAGGTGAAGTGATTATACTGTACTCTTCCCATGTGGTCATTCCCCAGACCAAGTCCCCCTCTTTGAGATCTTCATAGGTTGAATCCAATACTCTTCCCACGCCAAATCCAGTCAATGGCTACACGGGTTGAGACATGAGATGCATGTTATTAGTCTTCTAAAGCTAACATTGATAGTTTCAGAAGGAGATACTTACAGAGCCAGGGGTGTAAGCAGTGAAAGTGCTGGCATGTTGAGGCATCATTAGGATTCGCATGTAAGGATCGCAGGATAGGTACAGGTTCTTCATGATAACTGCTTTTGAACCTTGTGGTATTTCCAGCTTCTTCGTGCCATCTACAACTTCCATGTCTGATTCCTTGGGGAAGCCTGTGATGTAGTTCTTCAATGTCACTTGCTTGTTAGGCACGATTTTCTCTGCCATTGTTAACCGATCCTCTGCTTACTTGGTCTCTCTATCTTTCTCTCTGCTTATATGCTTACTTTCTTTCAGTGTTTGCAAGTTTTCTTTTCTGGAACAGCCTGGATTTAGCTTCAATGCTCCAGGAAAATTAAGGCGGGTTAAATACGCTAACAAATATGTACCACAGAATCGGATATACAGTCATTTAAGGCGGGTTAAATACCCTGGATGTCCCTAAAGTTTCTGGAGGTTTTTCATTTGATCCACTAACCTTTTGGTCCGTTTCTTCATCGACTCTTGGTACTCTTTTTCAACATTTTCTTTTGGGCTGCTAATCTAGGTTGGCCTACCAATTTTCGCCTATATAGTGGATGGATAATTTATAGTTAGGATCAAAGTTGAACAAAGAGCTCGAGTTCGATTCGGGCTCGACTTGATTAAAAGTTCGTTCAAGTTCGTTCATATTATTTTTAAGTCAAATTTGAACAAAATTTTAAGCTCGATACATTTATCAAGTCTAACATGAATAACTTAATGCTCGACTCGGCTTGATTTTATCCCAATTTTTTTCATTGATATTCGTGAATAGTTTGAGCTAGACTCGAGCTCGATTAATTTAAAATTTGTTCGAGTTCATTCATATTATTTTTAAGTCAAATATGAACATAATTTCAGACTCGATATAATTTCAAACGTAACATGAACAATTTAGTACTCAGCTCGACTCAACTCATTTTCAGTCCTATTTATAGTAGTACTACTTTTGTGCTTATAAGTTATAACTGGTTTCTGGTTGCATTGGCCCATTTTCTTCAACTCTAATGGGTCGATAAATGAAAACTTCTTTCATTTTGGGGCCAAGAGCATATTTCCCACCACAAAAAGACGCGAGAGGTCTCAATTAACGAGTGAGCCTTCTACCAAGGTGCATGCATTAGAGAAGATCCACCTTCATTTTGTTAATTGGGATTTGAAAAATTATTTGACGCTTTACTCGTGCAAATATGTCAAAAATGGGAAGTTGTTGAAGCAGGACGAGAAGAAGATGGGGTTATATCTCTTTCACGAGGAACAGTTTGCAGCGGTTGTTTCTATATGTGGTGTGGTGGGGTAGTTAATGATATGTGGAAGAGGATGATGGAAAAGTAGGGGACTTAGGTGAAAAGGGGGAAAAAGATCTACCTATTCTGAATTTCATTGTTCATGCCGAAGAAGATAGTGTGGATGAAAGAAGTAGATATATAAGGATTGATTTGTATAAATTGAAAAAGATATGGATAACTTTTGTAAATTTACCAGGTAAATTTATCTGCCATGTCAGAAAACATTAGTGGTCAAATTGATACAACTCTAATACTTGAATGGTTTATTAGACCCATTAGATTGTTGAGTGGCCAAAACATATGATAAATTGGATAATTGAATGGTTTTTAGGTGCTTTTTACCTAATTTATTAATACTGTTAATTGATTGTAAACTTTTCTACACGGATTTTATAAAATGTAGTAGGAAATGGAACAACAGATTCACTAAAACGAGTACAAACATCACCTAACAATACAAATAGGGCCGGATTCAACAAGTACATAATTTCTTAGTGCCAGCTATTTTTCTAATTTTAATAATCTTTTATGTCAGAAACATTCTATCTTGCTCAAGATGCTGTTAGAATTAGGGAAACATTTGTCTTTAAAGATGATGCCCCTTTTGATTTTAATATCACTAGGGAGACATTTGTTTTTAAAGATGACGCCCCTTTTGATTTTAATATCACTAGGAACTCTCATGATAGAGGGAAAAACGTTATGCTATAATTTTCTATAATCAATTTTTTTTCACCAAAAAAAAAAAAAATAGCAGCCACCGCTATGTGTCTCATTTTTATTTTATTTTCTTGATTCTAAATTGAAGAAGATGATGCGACTAAAGTATAAATATAAGGGTTAAATTGCATAAACTGGAAAGGTTATGATTAAATTATTATATTTTACCAGATTAATTTATCTACCACATAAATAAAATAATCTACTAGTTGATAAATTGGTACAAATCTCATACTTGGATGATTTATTCTATCCATTAGATAGTTGAGTGATAAAATCGTAACAAAGTGTATAGTTGAGTAATTTTTTGGTGCTTTTTACCTAATAAATTATAGTAGGGATATGCATGACATGAAAAGGGTGAAATGATTGAGCTTGAAAACAATAAAAGTTTAGAGGAGTCCATATCATTTATCTCCTTTTTGTGTGTCATTTCATATTTTCTATTGTAATTAATTGATACCGTTAAACAATCAATTATATTTTTAATAGAAAATGTATGAGTGTTGCCTAACTACAATAGGATATTAAGAGGCCTGCAAAAACAAGTAAAGATTACATGTCCCTTATTTATGTGTCTACTCTTTGTCCCTTATTTTTAATTAACTAACAATGTTAATTTTTATGTTGAAAAAGTAACAGATTGTTAACGGTACTAGCTAATTACAATAAAAAATGGATAGGTAATTTTGCTCTTATTCTGATAAAGAAAAGTTTTCGTAATATATTATTATTTTATTATTAATTTATACTATCACTATTAATTATGAAATATCAGTCTATCTCACTGCACTAACACTTGGTTGGCTGGGCATGAAACGTTCCCAGAAATTACGACGCGTGTGGCCAATGTGGAAGCAAGAAGAAGGTTTCAAATGGAGATGGAGAGAAAGAGGGGGAGAAGAAGGGGATTAAGACGAATTCCTCGCAAACAAGAAACAAAATCAAATCAAAAATCAGCATGATGATCAAACCAGAAAGAAAGCTCCGTCTGTCAAGCGACAGAGCTCGGACAAGAACAGCAACGGCAACTCACAATCACAATTCCTGATCAAACAAAGGCAACCGCAAAGAAAAATGATGTCGTCTTCGTCTCCAGCTACAATAGCTGTCGAGAAGGCTACCAGCGATCTCCTCATGGTTCCCGATTGGACTATGAACATCAACATCTGCGATCTCATCAATGCTCATCATTGGTACGCTACTTTCGATTCTTGTCTATTTCTGTATTGTAGCAAAATTGTTGAGTGTCTTCCGTTTCTGGAATGGTTATAATATCCA
>JBBYHH010651394.1:0-10370 GCA_038382905.1 Daphne laureola
ACAACACTCAAAGTGCAATTGAACTCAAAATTAACAACCTCCACGTACTTCCACGCACGTGACAACTCGCCCTCCGGTCACTCTCCTCTGTAAAATAACTTCTGCCAGGAGTCGGTGTAACATGTTGGGTTATCGGTATATCATCTCTGTCTGGTTTATGAGTTATGGTTTCTGGGTCTGCTTATCTATTCTGTATTGGTCTGATGGGTACATTAAGCTTCTAACTAATGGATTGTCATTCTGTATCGCAGCTAGCAGTCCAGCTTCTGTTGGACCGGGCTTTGTCGGATATTGTTGACCGACACCAGGATTAGTGTATGTTAATTCTGTTATCCTGTAGCAGCTCTGTAGCATAGATTGCATTGATCATGTAGGCACGTAATAATGGTTGAAAGATTATGTTGTATGAAGGCTTCTGTTGTACGAATCTTTCTGTTGGTTCTGTTGTTTCTATTGTTCTGGTTATATATATATATATGGATTATTTGGTATCTGTATGTATGTTTACTTTATCGGGAAGTGTCTGCCTGAGGCATCCTTCTTTCAGAGCATCTGGTCTGAGCTGAGCTCAGTATATCTGTATTGTTGGATGTTTCTATTTTGTAGGTTAAAGGAATGAAAGAACGAAAAAGGTACGTACTATTTTCCGCATTCTGTTTATAGGGACCGTTAACGTGGATATCCCACATCTATGAGCTACGCAACCATGGGAGACTGTTGCACTGCCGCCCTCCGACCCCGCAACCGCTTCCCGCCGGGCCGTGTACCAGCGGGTGGTGTGACAGTTATGTAACAATAGCCACAATGCTAACACCTCATAATCTCGTGGCCATGCCACATTAGCCTTGATGCTCATAAGGATAGATATGGAAGGAAGTGGAAGAAGATGGCCCGATCACTAATTAGTGTACAAACACGTACACTTTCCCATGATGTTTAAGGTAGTAAATGCATCATTTATGCCTCATTATCATTACTTTTATGCACTTTACTTGCAATTCTCATATTTTGTAGGTGCAACATGCACGGTGAAAAAAAGAGTCAATTTAGCACAAATAGAAGGTTCGGGATGGAGTTTCACAAGTTGCAAAGCATTCAAGACCATTTTAGACCAAATTGGAGAGTCAGTGATCAAGACAAGAGCTTGAGAGGGACAAAATGCACATCTTGGAAAGTGAAAGAGCCAAAATGGAGGAAGGGTGGCGCCACTTCAAGGTGCTAGTTTGGCACCTTAAAGTGGTTCCATATGAAGACCAAGCGCAGCTCCAACGAGTGGGTTATGATGCTACCAAGGAGTCCAGGTGCCTAATTTGGCACCTCCAAGGGCATTAAAACTGGTGCCTCTTAATAACCCAAACGCAGGATTAAGGCGCATGAAGGAGGCACAAGTTTGGCTCCGTCTCAAGGTGTGGTGTCAGTACTAGCCACTGGTTTGACGCCTCCAACTAGCACCTGATACCCTCTCTCACCTGGCAGTTAGTCATCCTTATCTTAATTATTTAGCCATTTTAGACCATTTTCACCCTTATAATGTACTGTTAGGTCCTCAACATGTTAAGGGCATTTTAGTACATTAGAATTAGTATATATAGATCCTTTAGGGTCATATTTCAAGGATCTCATTTTTTATGTTAATTGAGACCTACGAATTTGAGGGTTTTTGTGCTTTGGAGGCTTGCATTTAAGGCCTTCAATCCTCAATTTCATGAGGGGTTGAAGGCTTACTTGTGGATCTTCAATTGTTGGGTGAATTCTAATCTTATGCTATTTCTATTTCATCATTTTAAGTTGTTATTGAATGTTGTTCATTTCTATGTTTAGATTTGATATAGTTAGAGATGCTATGTCTTAGTTTATCTCTAGCTTAGGGTTTAAGTAAGTTATTTCCATGATTAGGCATGTTAGATATCAACTCTGAGCGCTTATGTCATGTGTGGTATGATGAATGATGTACTTGTTCATAATTAATCTTCTAGGTGTTCGATTAAATGTTTGAGAGGAATTTAATCGGCACAACATTTGTGAAATTGATAGATTAATCGTCTATGTGTCAGAGATGACATTGGAAGGTTAATTGGTGAAAACCTTGAGATTGACTCTTGGACCACGAGAGTGGCTAAGCTCACTCTAGTTATGACACTGTTGCTTCCTCGAGAGAGGGGGGACACGGTCATAGTAAACCACCTCAGACATGAAAAGGAAATTGCTTGTATGATCCCTCACTGAATTGATGTATTGATTTAGATGCGGTAGTTAGAATTCCACGTCTCTTAGTAATTCATGGTAGTTTAGGTTGTATGTGTGTTTATGATATCAAATGCCTTAGGTTTCAATCCTAGCGGATCAGATGATTGACTGAGGTTAGTTAAAGATAACCTCCATTGTCGATTGGTGGAGTTAGAGATAACCTACCTCTAGGACACAAGATTAGTATCATATACATGATCTTTAGGATGCATGATACACTTTGAGAACCCATGATTGAACTCCACAAGTGTTGTCTTCATTCCCCTTCATTTGTTTACTCACATTCTTGCTTGCATTCACATTCACATCTTGATTGTCATCATCTCGCCTGCTTTCAGCACATTGCATTGTAGATTAGGAACATACACTGCATATTCATACTTTAGGCGTTCCGATTCTCTTGGGTTTGATCCCTCATTTAAAGTTATTGTACTACGATAAGATATAGTTAGGGCTAATGAGGTGTTTATAAATTTATTTGATTGGTTGATTCCGTGAATTCTGCATCATCTAGATAACACCGTAGCAAAAACCTAACCATCAATCACCTTCGGGCTACATTGAGCCGACAATAATTGGGTTAATAAACCATGGAAGGAACCATGAAGTGGAATGGGAAAAGGAGATAAATGTGGGAGAGAAGTTTTCTCCCCACTTGAGACTTGAAAATAAATCACATCTTCATTAATCCAAGTCTAAAAATTACAATGGAAATGAGCCTCTATATATAGGCTTACAAAAGAGTGCAAGAAAATAAAAATAGAACCACTACACCTAATAACAACTACCTATCCTTATCCTATAAGGAAAGAATATTCTAAGAATATTCTCAAAAGGCTCAAAAAATAGCTAGATATTTTTCCTTGTGGGGAAATCCTGAGTTGGGTTTTTCTGGATCCGGGCAACCACATGTCTTTGTGTTCCGGGTCGGTGCTTCTCGAGTACTCATTGTTTTCTAAATATCTTGAGCTCCAGAACTTGCGCATCTAACATCCGCTCGCTACCCAAAAATACACAATTTTGCATTTTAATCCTCCATCTTTCTCCTTGGTGCACTTGGATCCTTCCAATAACCATCAAAGCTTGAACTCCTTCATTTTGTTCATCAATTTGTGTGAATTGAGCTCATTTTCACTTCCAAATGGTTTCACCTACGATACTTCATAGATAATGAGTAAAGTGCATTTTTTACAATGAAAATAGGCAAAATTGATGAGTTCAATGCTTCAAACATGGGGAAAATATGTGAGTGTTTACACACTCAACACACTCCACACCGAAATCATTAGTAGTCCCTTGCAATTCAAGCATCCAGGAAATAAAAAGACTCAAAGACATCTAAACTAACCACCTATATATTTACAAAAAGGCAATTTTGGTGTAAGTAAGTGTACAAAGAATCGGAATCTGCATGTAATCTAGGAACATACCATTCATCCTAGCTTGAGTACTTTTAAAGAAAAACCTACCTCTCATGAGAGATACAAGTGAACAAAATGTGAATATTTTCAAGTTCATTTTTATAGAGAAATCAAGGAAGCACATAGATCTTGAACACCTATTACTTCATAAGGAAAACGTAGACTCCCATTTTAATAGTCTCCGTTTGGCCACAAGACTTAGCAAGTGAATGTGGCTTGCCTCATTGCTACACACTTTTTATTTCTCTATAACTCTATCTTCATTTGTCGATCTTTCAACATCTCACTTTATTCACTTTCTCTTTTTGGTGTTTTTCTATTTTTACAGCTTTTTCTCACTTTTTTCTGGGTGTTTTTATGTTTTTACACTCTTTTCCTTTCTAAGTGTGTGGATGGTTATCTAAGCACTTAAGATAGGTACCTAGGAAAGGGACTATAGGCCATGAGAATGGTGTAGTTGATGACATGTCTAAGTATCATCCCAAGTTCAACCATCTTAAGGTATGACTTAATGCATATTTGTACCAAATGTTTGCCTTGAACCGAGCTACCTAGAGTCGGGAGACCCTTATACCTTCATTTCAATAACAAGATTCAAGTAAAAATATTAGGGAACCACCAAGCAATGCCCATTCACAAGCTAGATAAATCTCATTTCCTACAAATACTATTAACCTAGGTGTACAGTTCTCCTCATGTGAAGCTTTTCATGCTCAAGAACGACTTTTATCCCTAATTTATGTCCTTGTGTGCTAGGGTGTGTAATGTTTTATCCAAAACAGTAGCAAACACACAATCACGTCTTGAATTTATAACACCTCTCACCGATACTTACCTTATAATAGTAAAGTGGCTCAACAAGAGAGACCGACCCAAATGAGAGGTTTTGGGTGCAATTAAGTGACAAATTCTAATCTACTTAAATGTAATGATGGTAATGTTGGAATTCTGGTCGCACCAAGAGCTTTTCAGGTGGTACTTGAGCTCATGGAGCTAAGTTTGAGCTCATAGGAAGCTATATATAGCTCACCTAAGATCAACATAGCTAGGAGTAGCTAGAATTAACTTACCATACCTTCAGGGTATCTAGAAGTAGCTTCCCTCAGCTCACCTCATCTTAATTTAGCTAGAAGTAGCTAAACTTAGCTCATAACAACTCAAGGGTAGCTAGAAGTAGCTCCCCTTAGCTCAACTATAGCTAGAAGTAGCTAGACTTACCTCAAGTCAGCTCATGCCAGCTCACTCCATCTCACAGGAGCTAGGAATAGCTTGGAATTAGCTCATCTTATCTAGAAGTAACTAGATCCAACTCATTGTCAGCTCATTATAGCTAGAAGTAGCTATAATCAGCTCCAATCCAGCTCAAGTTAGCTAGAAGTAGCTAACTTCAGCTCAAGTTAGATGGAAGTATCTAACCCTACCTTATGTTAGCTAGAACTAGCTAACATTACCTCACACTAGCTAAAAGTAGCTAGTACTAGCTCAAGTTAGTTCACAAGTAACTAACTCCAGCTCAAGTTAGCTAGTAGTAGCTAACTTCAGCTCAAGTGAACTAGTCTTGATGAACAAGTGACTTTCAGCTTAAGGTGAACTAAAAGGAGCTCAAGGGAGCTCAATCATATGTCTAATGATCATTTAGAATGTCGATTTTATATTTCATCATGTTTCATTAGTGGAACACCTAATGACACCCTTTTAGTAAAAGTAGGGGTACTTTGGTCAAAGGGGATGTCAAAGTGTAGGGTGTATGCACCCTACAACATGAGGCACACCCATAGGGTGGTAAATATCTCATGTCCAGCCTTAAGGGTATATTTTAGGTGAAGAGGTGCCTCCCAGGAAGGCACCATTTTTCCAAAAGGGGTGGTTACCAAGTGTAAGAGGCCTTATTAGTGTACTAAGGGGGAAGTAACTTCCCTAGGCCAAAAGGGTGAAACTTTTCAGCCTAGAGGGGAGTTACAACTGCCCTTAAATCCCTCCTACTCATATATAAATATATGGGATGAGGGTCTGGCCTTACTACCACGAAATACACAAGTTTTGGTTACTTGTTCTTCTTCATCTTCATCTTTGTTCTCTCTTCATTTTGGCTAAACTTTATAGCACTTCCTAGGAGCATTTTGGGTGGATATTTGGTGTGTTTATTCCAAACATTCAGCCCCTTAACATACCTTCAATTCATCCCTCTCCATTGAAGAAAATGTGCCAACACCATTGAAGAACGCAAGGGTGAAATTCATCCAACATCAAGAAGGAGCATACATTTTCTAAGAGCAAGGATTTGCAATCCTTAAGCTATTGGTCCAAGGAAAAGGTTTTTATTTTGTCCCTGTAATTCATACTCATATATTCTGTTCTTCCCTCTACTTGAATGCAATAAAGAGGCATGATTAAATCAAAAGACATCATGCTATATATATTCCGCCACTAAAGTGAAAATTTGTGAACTTTTGTGCATGAAATGAGATTGTAGAAAGATCTAAAATCAACAAATGGTAGTAGTCATATCGGCTCACCCTTACTCCCCCAACCCCACTAGTACTACTCCTATTGCCTAGCCCACCCCCCCCCCCCTTCTGGGCAGATTTGGTGGCTCTCACCCCCAAATGGAAGCTGTATGGTTGTTTGCTTGTCTGCAAATCCATTACCGCCAAACTTGTGGTCTTTTTCCCCAATGGTACTTGTTCTACCAAAGCACCCACCCTCACTCGTGTCCTTCCTGCTTGCTTCCTTATGGTAGAACATCTACTGCTGCAACTTTATTCCCAACTAGAGCCATTTTCCTCACTCCCGTGCCACCCCTACTCGAGACCACCTTGCTACTCTGCTTGATAGTGTGAGCATTACCGACTGGCCCCATGCCCCATCACCCCACTCGAGACCACCCTGCTACTCTTCTTGATGGTGTGAGCATTTCCGCCTGGCCCCATACCCCATCAGCACAATGGTATATCTCTTACCAAGATCTTACCCTCACTCCTCTCCTACTCCTTAGCCTACTTCTTCCCCACTCCCCATCACCACAACGGTACATCTCTTATCGAGATCTCATCCTACTCACCTCTTACTCATTAGCCTGCTTCCCCCCACTACTCACCTCGTTAGCCAGCTTCCCCTCACTCCTCACCTACGTGCTTCCCTACTTGAAAGTAAGTTTTATACCACCTCACCCCAGCCCTTATTTTCCCAATAATAGAACTTCCCCTCCCTTACTTGTGTCCTATGCATCTATCTGATTCGCCCCCACTCGTCTCCTACCTTACCATGTCAGGCACCAAACCACACAGATTACCGAAGTGGATGTATGCAAACCCCTCAACAACACTTATAATCAACTAATCAACAATACAAGTCTTCAATCCTCAAGTCAGACATGTCATCCGACACATCATTAGAAATTTCATCACTACCATGTCATCATTGCCATGTCATTTCCTTATAAATTTGTCAAGACAATTTCTCTTTTTATTTTACTATTTTACCCTTACTTATCCTTCAAGTTAGGAGGAATATTCCTAAAATATTCCAAGATTATACACTTTCTTGGATAGGAATTAGTTTTGTCATTTGGTCCTATATAAGGCCATTTACTTCATTTGTACAAGTTTTTAGAACTCTTTGAATGAGCATTTCAACCTTTGTTGGAACTTTAAGAGCTCTCAAACTTGTTTGTTCCATACTCATCTCTTGAAGCTTTTTTTAGCTTCAAGGATCATCTTTGGTGTTACTTCCACACCGTTGGAATGGGTGCCAAAGCCATGTCCTACCTGGGCATTACACTCTTTGTCGCCAAGAACATACGAGTCTTGGAGGTGAGGAGCCCACATCTACCCCCACCATCAATTGACGTTCTTGAGCTAGATCCTTCACTGCATCAATCCCTTCAACAAAGAGTTGGGATTGCATCAAAGTGGTATCAGAGCTTGAGGTGTCTCAAGGATGTTTGGCAAGGGAACACGCCAAACCCTTTACTTTTCTTTTGGCCAATGTTGCTTGTAAAGTCTTATTGTTTTGAGTTTCTTATTTTAAGTACTTGTGTTCTTTTGCTACTTGAGAAAATAAAAAGTTCTAAAAAAAAACTCTAGACCTAATTCAAAGTGCAAGTTTTAAAGTGTGAAGGTTATGTTGGCAAGTAAAGAAGACAAAGTCTTGTGATTCAAAACAAAAGCTAGAGCCTTTTCAAAGTTGTTGTTTCAAAGAAGGTCTAGTTGTTTCAAGTGTTTGCAAGTAGTATCAAGTTTTCAAAATCCTTTTTATCCTAATCTCTCAATTTCTTTCAGCCCCCACCCACTTATCCCAACTCACACTTTCAGGAATTGGTGCCTTTTCCAATTGGTTTTCAAACTTGGCACTAGAGTTAGTTCTTAGGGGTTAAGCAAGTACATCAACACTCAAGGACTTGGAGTCTGAGGAAGGTGTTGTTTGGGGATTCTTTGCAAAGTTCTCGAGGGGTGATCGTTACACGACCGAGAGAACCCACACTTAAATTGTGAGTAAACACGAGTGAACAGCCCAAAAGATGTCAGTAAGGTCCTCGTGGGCGTGTGTTGAGTACATTGCTAATGATGGAGACCTAACAAGACATCACTAGGTTGGAAGCTCAAATCGGGACTCTCATTTAGGTCATCAATGGCTTAAGTGCTAAGGTGGACTCTAATGTAGAAAGGCTATCCAGAGTGGAGAAAGAATTGAAGTCTCAAGGCAAGAGAAAGGAGTGGGAAGGAAAGAGTGCTTATCCACCTGATGCAAGTGTAAAAGCTGGTCAAGAAACACCTAGTGTTCAAAACCAAACCCGACCTTCTACTAACCTTCCTACCTAAGTCCCTCCAACTAGAGCCTACCATCAAGATTCACCACATCTCTTTGCCTACCAACAACCCAAACCTCCCACATTCCAAAACCGTACCATAGAAACCATCTATGAGAATGATGAAGGTGGCCTGATTGGTGAGCATGGAAGAGATGGAGAAGAAGACTATGTTTACTTGGATGCTAGCTATTATGATCCACCAAGAATGAGAGATCATAGAAGAATAGATTGGCCACAGAATGAGTTTGAAGGGCCACAACATGCTAGAGCTAGAGAACCAAGGAGAAGGGAGGATGTGATAGAGCAACAAGACCTTATCCATGTGAAGCTACAAGTACCTCATTTCCATGGGAAAAGTGACCCAGAGGATTTATTTGAATGGGTTCGCAAGGCAGAAAGCGTCTTCAATTTTTTGGGCTATCCGGATCACTTAAGGTTGAGACTAGTAGTTGTAGAGTTCACTAGGTATGCTTTGACTTGGTGGGATCAAGTCAATATGGAGAGAAGAAGAGTATGGATGCAACCCATTAGATCTTGGGAGGAATTAAAGAGAGTTATGAAGGATAGATTCATACCTGCCTACTACGATCGAGAATGCTACTAGAGGATCAAACACTTGGTTCAAGGATCAAGATCAGTTAAGGAATACAAGGATTTGGAAGGTGCCTTGATGATATCTAATGTCAAGAAAGGAGAAGAGGCAAAGATGGCCAGAATCCTATAAGGTTTGAAGCCTGAGCTAACAAGAGCACTTGACTTGTGTGAGTATAGGGGTCTCGATGACCTGCTACAAAAAGCCATCAAGTTGGATAGGCAACATAGAAGATTGACCCCTCACCATACCAACCCAACTCAACCCTCTACCCAAGCCTGAGGCACTTTGTTACACCCACCAAAGTCCGGCGATAAGTCTCTGACGTTTTACGGCTGAAGGACAAAGTATGTCAGCTTACTGTAGCTCGATGTAAAGGATTAAGGCTTGTGGATGGGTGTTAAGTTTGGAGTGTTGAGTTGTGTTAAAGGTATGGTTTAAGGTAACAAGCATGTTTGGTAAAGTGTGCAGAAAAGAAACCGGGTTTTCAGGCTTTCTGGTGTTTAGGCGAACCTCCAGGCGACGCGCGCCAAGGGGCAGGCGATCGGCTGGGGATCAAAACTGAAAATAGAAATGGACAGGCGTCCAGGCGACCCGCCAGGCGAGAGAATCCCCTGGCAGGTGATCGCCTAGCACCCAAATACAAAGTTAGCAGGAGGTCAGGCGACCGGCCAGCCGAACGTGTTCGCTGGCAAGCGATCGCCTGACCCCGAAACCAAAGTGGATAGGGAGCCAGGTGAATGGAACATTGGGCAGGTGATCGCCTGACCCCTCGGGTGTGAAGGACAGCGAGCTAGGCGACGAAGCAGGTGAAGGAGGAAAAGAGGCAGGCGATCGCCTGGAACGTCTGGATCAAAAATAAAAATGGGATTTTGCCCAAAATTCATCATTCTTCATCTTTGTCTTCGACACCGGAGCTCGCCCAGCTCATCCCCAAACACCCTAAGTACTGATTTTGATCCCCAAATCACAAGGATATGGTGGATCCATGTGAGAATCATTGAAGAAACAACGAATCAACAAGAAACAAGCTTCAACAACAACATATTGAGTGATTTTTAGAATTGGGGAAAAATCAAAGGTTGGTATTCCTGAGAGTTCTTGGTGTCTATGGAGTATTAAATATGTTCTAATGGTGATGTAGAGCTAGAAGCATGTTTTACATCATTGATTATGCTTGATTTTGGCAAATTTGAATTTAGGGTTCTTAGACCCTAATGTGTGAATTGTTAAGGGATGCTTGAATTGAAGTCAAATTGCTGTTGTTGGGTGTTTATGGAGCAACATTAATACTTGGAAT
>JBBYHH010651505.1:0-10370 GCA_038382905.1 Daphne laureola
GTTGACCTTAGAGAAAATGACTATTATGATCATAATTCTTTCTAATTTATACCCAAAGTCCATTAACTATGCAACAATATGTTTTAAATTCTTACAAATAGGTCACTCATCTGTCAAAAAACTAACACCGTTAAAGTCTCAGTGAGTGAGTTACCTAGTTAAAGAACTAAAGTGCTTGAACTTACATAGTTCAGGGACTGAGTTGACACGTTTTATAGTTCAGGGACTAAAGCGCGTGAGTTAACATAGTTCAGGAGATTATTTGATAATAAAACCTTTTAAGTTTAATAATTCTTATCCATATCATAATTTGAAGTACTTCCTCCATCCGTCAAAAGTTAAACTATTTGACTTTATTTTTTCAAGATTCAATCATAAAGTGTGAAAAAACATCAAGAAAAAATATAGATAAAAAACACAAATAAACCCCTGAACTGTTCAGTTTGTTACGAAATAGCCACTGAACTTTTTATCTAGCCGAATAAACCACTGAACTTTCAAAATTGTACCAACTTAGCCACTATGTTTTATTTCTGATGATGTTTCAGGCGAAAAAAAGACACGGATTGAGCGTAAAGTGTTTCTAACTATTCGATTTAAAAAAAAAATACATGAACGTTAAGAGAATGTTACGTCATTTTGTTTTACCCTAATAGCGTCTGATTTTTTCGTTGCTATTCTTTTAACGTGTTTTTCTTAATCGGACACTTAAATACACTTTATGTTGAATTTCTCGCTCAATCTGCATCATTCTTTCATATGAAAAATCATCAAAATTCAGACTCAGTGACTAAATTGGTACAATTACAAAAGTATAGTGGTTTATTCGGCTGGATAAAAAGTTCAGTGGCCATTTCATGACAAACTGAAAAGTTCAAGGGTTTTTTCATGCTTTTTACCAAAAATATATTTAGAAAATTTAGATTTCAAATTATGATACACATGTGAAATATTTAATTTTCAAAGTCATAAAATTCATGAAAAAAACCCATAGATTAAATATTGTGAAGTTGTTAAAATAAATGATTCAACTTTTAGTGGATGGAGAGAGTATAATTTTTAAAACATACTCACTCCGTCCCCAAATAAATAGTACATTTGTTTTGGTACTTAAATTAAAAAATGGAGAAAGAAAAAAAAATTGGTAAAAAAAAACCCTCATCATTAGCACTCACCCCCTCTCACAATAATTTTGATAAAATTTGGAGTAATAGATTGTACAATAATGTTAGGGGTACTTCAGTAAACCAACTCAAATAAAGTTTCTAAAAAGATAAATGCACCAATTTTTCAGGGACATCCCAAAATTGAATACGCACCATTTATTTTAGGATATCCGGTAAGTGCCTCCGGAGATGTTTTTCTAGGTTCGAACACAACCGATAGCTCGTCTGTCGGTGCCACCCACACTTCGTCTATCGGTGATGAGATACCGACAGGACAAAAACCGACATAGAGGTTTTCGACTGACTTACTGTCGGTAATAGCGATTTACTAACAGTACGTATGTCGGTCTTGTCTGTCGGTATTTGACATTTTTCTAGTAGTGGATGAGGGGAGCCTTTTTGTTTTTTTATGAATTTTTTCCACTATTTATCTGAGTAAATATTTGAGTCAAATATTGAATCTTAAAACATGAAATTCGAATGTATACATTATTTGAATATTAAGGGAGTATGATTTAAGCATATTTTCTAATATGTAAGAAAGTTAACTGTATACATGTATCGTTTGATTTTTTAGAATATATGATCACAATAATTTAATTTCTTATATCTTACTTTTCATTGAACAATAAATTTTGTCATTCGGTACTTCTTCTTCTTCTTCTTCTTTTTTTTTATTTTATTTCAATTTCAGTTTTTTTCTTTTGTTTTTCAGTTTTAGTTTCAGTTTTACTTTTATTTTTATTTGGGTAATTATCAGAAATCTCCGTGAGGTTTGTCATATTCTTCACTTCCCCACGCATTTTCAAAATTCTTAAAAAATCCTCCTAAGATTTGTGTAAATATACAACTTTCCCATTTGACCGTTAAAAATGAATGTTGACTGTTAATTTTTAAGGGTTAATAATTTAATTTAACCTTAAACTTTGTAACCACTAAAAAATTTACCAATAAACTTTAAAGTTCTACCATACCACCGCAAGCAAACAAATCCAGTCTCTTCTTCGCGAAACACTTCTTCGTCAAACACAAACAAATCCAGTCTCCAAGCTCCACGATGACGGCTGGGACGACGCTCTCATGATGAAGGAAGATCCGAAACCCAGATTCAATTTGGTAAACACTTCTTCGCCAGATGGATTAAGAGAGTGTTTGGTTCATTTACCACCGTTAATTTTTTTGCACATTGCCACCAAAATTTATTGTTTAATTCTTCTCGTGTGTATATTCGTAATTTGAATAAAATGATATTATATGTATCGTTTGATTTTTGAGATGTATGATTACAGTGACTTAATTTCTTATGTCTTTTTATTTTTCAATAAGAACAAAACACTTATGTCGTATTTTTTTTTTATTTCCCGTTTTCATTGTATTTTCTTTGTTTATTTGCGTCAAAGATGATATTTTTCACTTCAGTCCCGTTTAATTCACTAAACTGAATCGTGTTTTTTGTTTCTCTATCATTTTTCAACTGTTTAGTTCATTTTCTCATCTTCTATTTTTTAAAGAGATACTTTATCGTTATTTTTTATTTTCTGAATATTAAATGTAAATGTTATGGTTTAAAAAAATTTATTATGTGTGTGTTGATAAATATTACTATGTGTTAACCAATTTTTAGAAAGTTTGTTATTTAATTCTTTAACTTCATGCATGTATGTTTCATGATATTACTCCAAGTTTTTGTAAATATCTAAGAAGCAATTACAAATTAAATTTTTAAGAATCGGATATTATGTTACAATTTATATTAAATTCGCCACGAAACACGGGGTAATCGTTCCTCGTTGCTTTCATTTTTCTAATCCACATCATGCTGTCCGTACAAAAGAGTTGTAAAACATAAAAACATATATATATTCCGGTCTTCCTCCTTTATATTTTTAAAGAAAAATGGCCAATTAATTAATTAATTAATCTCTTAGAATTATAAAACCAAAGAAAGAGAAGGCTTGAAAAGGAAATTGAGACTAGTCGTCAGGGCAAGTCCTTGTCTTGGCGGGTTCCTAAATTCTGCCTTTTTGACGCTTTTCAAAGTTTCACGAGCGAGGACTTTGACCTCTACTTTTCAACCCTAACTTGTTTCCAATTAGTACTACAAGACCACCCTCATAACCCCCCCACCCCATTCTCCTCCTGGCTGCGCCTGCTCTCCTTAATGTCTTCATTCCAATTATCACTACTTCTCTTCTCTCAGTTTCCTAGCTTGTTCCTAAATGGATCAAGAATAAGTATGGTGGTGAAAGTGGAAGAATATGAAATTGAAGGACTCAGATAGCATTACGGGCATTCTTGATGGACTGTCTGTTCGAGCTGGAAGAGCCGGAGCTCTCCAATTTCCTTCGTTTCGTCATGCACTCCATGAGCTGCACATACATTTGTCTCTGGTCTCACCGTTCCATCACTTCCCCATTTCCATCCAAGTAATTTCAAACCTCTACCGTTTTGAATCATTTTTCAATGGTTAAGCTACTAAACGTAAAAAACTATCCGTAAATACTTTTTTAAAACACAAAAACTGTTGTCTTTTACTTCTCGCAGTCACTTGATTTGTTCCCGCGGATTGTTTGATGAAGATCATCAACCCAGCTCTTCTTCCCCGAGCTCCGCGGTCGCGACTCTCTTCTCCGCCTACCGACAACTGGCGGTTCCTCTAGATAGCGAGTAAGATTTTATATATATGTATACATGAATGTTTGTATGTATTAATATATGTATGATTAAGGATTGTATTTGATTAATTGTTGTATGAAGGCGTGTGGTATGGGGTTGCAATGGCCTCCGTGTTCCGGGTTATGCTTTCAAGAACGAACGACCTTACATTGTGCTCAAGGAGGCTCATGTTCTCACATACTGTTCTCATCAGATCCAACGAGATTTTTACCAGGTAATTAATTAATTAATTCATCATCAAATATTACTTAATTACGTACCAATAATATTTCAATCTAATGAATATGATCACTCCAATTTAAACTTAATTAATCATATCTTTGTGTTTGTTAATTGTCTGCAGGAAGCAAAGATCAAGGTAATAATTTAATTTGTGTAATTTATCGTATATATAGTTATTAATTAATTGCTTTCATTTTCGTTAATTAATTAAGTGATTTCTGAATTAATTAATTTCACAGACGATAGTGTTCATGGGGTGCAAGAAGGGAGAGATCGAGTTAGGCTCCTGCAATGCCATATCTCAAGTAACTCTATAAGCTTTCTTTCTCTTTCTTTTTCTTTTTCACTAATTATAATGAGTTACTATTTATTCCATTTTCAGATTAACCAATTAATTAGTTAATTAATTAACAGGTGAACATGGAAATGCAACTAAAAGAGTTTTTAAAAGTTTTTTCAAAAGTGCAAGAATCTCCAATATTAATCCCAGAGCAACAGATTACACAAGCATCCTCATCTTCATCATCACTCAGATCCACAGAAAGTCCAGAATCTTCTCTCATCTTCGCGGTCCCGGGCGCCGCCCACGCGCAGCCGGAAGCGACACCGCTGCAACCGCGGGAGCCCTACGGCCAGCAACCACTGTCCATGCTCCCCCGGCTCCCTCTGCTTCAGCAACTCGATACAGAGCACTCCGCCATGACAAGCGCCTTCCTCGCCGTCCTGTCATCGCCGTCGTCCTCCACACATTCCTCTCCCACTCCTCCGCAGTTTCTGCATCACCTGTTTCATCAGCAGCCGCCGCCGGAGAGGGTCCAGATGCGCCGGCAACAACGACCCAGCGCCTTCAATCGCTTCAGATCGCGGGATCAGCCACGGTTGATGACAGGCTGCCGGCAAACTAGCATGATGAAGCGATCAATTCTGTACTACAGAAGGTTGAATGTTGGAAGCTCCGGCGCGCGGTCGACGGCAACTCAACTTCATCACATGATGTCGGAGCGTAAGAGGCGGGAGAAGCAGAATGAGCTTTTTCAAGCATTGAGGTCTCTTCTTCCTCCAAAAACCAAGGTACCTACCCTAACCTCTTTTATATATATATTGTTTAATTGTTATATTTAATTTTTAAATTTTTATTTGATTCAATTTTTTAATAAAAAAAAATTACTAAAAAGAATATTAGAAACTGGTACATATTAATTTATCTTATGTAGATAAGCTAATTAACTTTATATATATACTAAAGCATTGAAAAAAGTATATATTGATTTGATGTTGAAAAAGAAACGTAAATAAAGGACCGATGGAGTATTATATCACGGGCAAAGTTTCCTTTTTTTTAGTCGAATATATTTTTTCCCCTAAAATATGAACATTTTTTTCTTTCTTGCTCCCAATTAATTTTTCTCTGAAATTAATTTGTAAGATTTTTAATTTAAATTTGATTATAGATTAATTAAAGGCAAGAAAACAAAGAAATTTCTCAAATTTTGCTACTTTTTTTAAAGATTATAAACAACATTTTGAACGTTGAGCATATAATATTTTTTAGAAAGAATGTATAATCATTCAGTGATAAACAATGTGAGACTGGATAAACAACCTAAGCAGAGATATTTCAGTGACAATTATTAATACTCTTAGCCGTGAGCAAGCAATAAACCATATAACCTCCCACCAGTCTAAGATCAATGAGAGATAAACTATGTCAAAAAATCTACAAACTCATGAGATTAAGGTTAATGAGAAATTAAGTTCCAAACACAAAATTTTTACATGTGCATGTATTCATTATAATATGTATCACTTTTCAATAAACATGTTTAGCTAGCTGCTTCAAAATTTGTGATAAAGAGTTATAGACATAAATCATAAAATATAAAGTATACAATTTGTAACGAAGATATATAAGGATGATAGATGATTATAAAGACCGATCGACAATATTCCAGGAGATGTATATATATATATATATAACTTGGAATAATTCAATAAATTAACAATAAAATCTTATAATTTTTTTTCCTAGTGATGGGCAGTTTGATGCTTGTCTCGTTGTTGTAAAGGGACTTGTGTTTCTTTCATTAGGTATTCATTCTAGCGTTTGCTAGAATTTATGTACTTTTTATTTATTAAATAAAATTATTGTCGTTAAAAACAAACATTAAAATCTTATACAAATTCCCATTCTTTGCAACTCGGAAGATTTTCTAAATTTATCAGAGAGATAAATAATCAACTAGATCGATCCACACACTTTCATATTCAGTTTTCTTGAATAAATTTTCCAGAAAACTTAATTGGATTTTTTCTATATAAAAAAAAAAAAAAAAAACTAAACAATGTTTTCCTTTCACAAAACAATTTCTAATTAAGGTCCAAATTCAATTAGAAAACATTCATTAGTACTGTTTGAACTGATGCATTACAATGCTAGTGCTAGCATGATCTTTACAATTTGAAAATTAATTACATGATTTATATACGTGTGCATGATGAACAGAAGGATAAATCAGCAGTATTAACAACAGCAAGAAACCAGATGAAGTTATTACAAGAAGAAGTAAGGGATCTACGAAAGAAAAACGAGTCACTTCAGGCACAGCTTTCATCATTATCATCACCTTCCTCAAGCAAACAACATACAGATCATGATCATCAAGAGCAAATTACGATGATCACGAGTTCTACTACATCAAGATCTGAGCCTCCGCACGAGGTTCTGATCTCTGAAGTGGCGGAATCAACATCTGACAGATCATCTCGAACGGTCGATCTGAGAATCAGAATGCGTAGAGCCGAGTGTCCCATGGATGCTCTCATCATTCGTCTGCTGGAGCTCATAAGACGCGATCACAGAACCGTGACCTTAGTGTCCATGGAGGCTCGTAACATGATCATGGAATCTCTTCCTTTCACCTACATTACAATGCGCCTTCAAATTCAGGTACTTAATTGGTTTTTGTTGATTAGTATTTCTGTCTCAAACGTATTGCCTCATTTCTTATGTATATACTCCATCCGTTTCTATTTAATCGCTACATTTAATTTTTAAACTTTTGTTTGATTCAATTTTTACTAGAAAGAATTTGCTAAAAAAATTGAAAAAAAAAATATTTTTAGAATCTATGCACATTGATTTATCTTATGCATATAAGTTACTTAACTTTATATACTAAATTAATGAAGAAAAAAATATATATATTTGATACTGAAAAATAAGCGTAACTATTAAAAATGGATGCAGAAAGTAATTTTTTAAGGAAAAATGATAACATTTAAAACGGCTGGAGAGTAATTAATTATTCTTGATGATCAATATGCTTCATTTTCTTTTCTTTTTTTATTAGAGATTAAAAAGTATATATATATATATATATATAACTAAATGACTTTTTATAATTATAGATTTTTAAGAAAAAAGGAACGGTTAGGATATGAAATTGGAGGGAGTAGTACTGATTAGTTATATAAACCCTAGAAGGCCAGAAGTATTCATGTATATAACGTCAAGTTTAACCCTAGCTAGAATAATACTAATATTATTGGATTTAGTGAACACTTAAATATATTCAACTGGCACTTTAAATATTAGCAAAACCAAATTAAGGGTACCTAGAAAATATATTGAATAAACTGAAATAGTACTCCCTCCATTCCAACAAATATCCATCACTTATTTTTCAATATTTAATATATAATTTATTTCATTTAATGTCATAAAAATTTAAATATTTTATATACATGTGATAATTTAATATATCTAATTTTTAAATATATTTTTTAAAATATTATTTAATAATTTTTTTTTAATAAAAAATTAAATCAAATACAAATGTAAAAATCAAACGATCAACATTTGGTGAAACAGAGGGAGTAGTACTTACAAGAGTTTACAAAGAAGGGGTTTGGTCTTTTGGTCAATTTGTTTTTTTTTTACCGTTGCGTCATGCTGGTTAATTTCTGGTTTTTGGTGGTAGGGCACTGATGATGACTGGGACGAGTTGAGCTTCCAGGAAGCCGTACGAAGGGTTGTGGCAGACGTGGCACCGTGAATGACTGACACGTGCACAGATGGACGAAATATTTGTGTCACCTTGAGTCACTTTTACTCTTAATTTCTCTGCTGTCTAGTCAGTCTTCTTGCTACAAATATTCATGATCAAAGGTTAACTTGATCTGACACCAATTTCAATTCAACGATTCTCTCTAATCTTAACCTAATCTATCAACAACTATACCAGTGGAATAGGAATAGTAAGTGTGAAGAAAATTAGTTTTTAGTATTTTTTTAAGGGTAATTATCAAACGTCTCCTCAAGTTTATTGAAGGCAAGACAGAGCAAGAACGAGAACGAGAATTCGGATTAGAATGTTTGTGGAGTTTTCCTACTGCTTTATTATTTAATCTTGAAACCTTTATATAGGCTTTACAACTCCTTAATCTACTAGTAATTAGACTCCTAATCTTAATCTACTTCTAAGGCAAGAAACCAACAATGACTAGAATAACTAATACTACTTCTACTAGGACTAGATCTACTGACTTGTAGTGCAAGTCACTTTACTCGGTGCTCGAATCACAATTCTCAACACTCTCTTTTGATTCGAAGCTGGTAACTTGAAGTGCACTTCTGAGTAGCTCAAATATATTTAGAAAATTTATACTTTAATTGTGATGGATAAGAATTATTTAACTTAAAATGTATGCCTAAGTACTCATCAAAAAAAAATCATAGCTTAAATACTGTAAAATAATAAAAATAAATATATGAATTAATTGAGGATTTTAAATATTCCCAGAAAATTTCATTGCATTTTTATGAGTTTCAACATCAATCCATAATAAAAATGTCAAAAGCCTCAACTTTTAGACTCATCTAGAGCTCAAAATAAAAGTCAAAGACCACAATGCACATTCTGAAAAGTTTGGTGACTGCTTGAGTAGCTAAGCCAGATCGAGCCGCATGAGCTGGGCGTCCCAGCTGTTAGGCCTGACCAACGGGCCAACCTGTTGGGCCAGCAAATGGGCCACGCAGGCCTGACAAGATGGGCTCATCCGCTGGCTTGGCTGGATCAACTCAACCGGCTAGGGTTTTAACCTAGCCGGTGGGGTGGCCACCGTTGTCTAGGCCACTGTCACTACACCCGCGATCAATTGCCTCGCAGTCGGTGTCGTCGGATACGTCTCGACGGTGTGGTCCCCTGCCCTATCGTCGCGATCCAACGACTCGATCAATGCGGAGGAGGCCGGGAATCCACGGCTTTGGCCATGATTTCAGCCTTCTCCAAATGTTCAAGCCACTCCCGACGCCTCTGATGCCTCCAACAAGTCCGGGATAGTCTCCTCTCAGTTTCCTGGGCCTTGTTTCGCCGTCATTGGCCGCTGGCGAGCCAACCTCCACCACGAACCACAGTGTTCATCAGTAGTTCATCAATTTAAAAATTCAAGAATTTAATTCTCAAAATTACCGAGATTTCAATTACCAAAATTAATCAAAAATTTCATTTTAATTAATCTTTCACCCAATTGATTATCATGCAACAGTTTTCAATCACAAATTATACAATTTTAGAGAAAAAACTGTTCTGGATTGCACAAGTTACTCTGATACCACTGTAGGGGTTAGTTGCAATCACGAAAACGCAGTAGAAAAATTAAAGATCCCCTTCTTAAATCCATGTGCAATCAAAGGTAGAACAATTTTGGTTCGAAGAAATTTTTACCTCAATCTGATTGATCCTCTAAAAACTGATTAAAGCATGCTACATGCATAGGACTAGAAGTGCAATCCCTCTACCAGTATCCACACGAAGTGTTTGAGAATTCTTGTCACCTCCTTGTTGTGCAAGCAACAATTATGGAAGAACACGTCCAGAACATAAGCACTAGACAAAAAGGAATTTTTGGGAAACTCTCTAACAGGTGTAGAATTGGAGAAAGCAGTAGAAAAATGCAACTGACTGCTCTCAGGACGTGGACTTAAGTGCCCAACTTTCCAAAGTTGTCACTGAAGTCTCCAAACTTCTATTTAAGGCTTCCAAACTCTCAAAAATACTTTTATACCGTGTGACCTAATAGGTTCCCACTATACATTGACAGTAATTATGACTTCTCACTTCTCAGTCATAATTAAAAACAGTGAGCGCAGTATCTACCAACACATCACTGTCACCCAAATAATGTAGAAGTTGACTACGTGATGAAACCTCATGAGTTATTCAAATCATTCAATCATACATGTTATCTCTCTTCGTCATATTCTCTAATGGAATTGTTGTTCAATATTGGCAATAATAATAAACT
>JBBYHH010651615.1:0-10370 GCA_038382905.1 Daphne laureola
CGTATAAATTATTAATTAAACCTAGGGAACTGGTTTTAGCTTTTCGGCTGGCCCATGTGAATTTTAAACCCATATTAAATAAAAGTCACGCTGGCCCTTTAATTTTTGTAAAGCGCCGCTTTACAGCAGACTTGAAGCAAGCGCTTACTTAGCGCTTAAGCAAAATCACTGCGCTTTACTCTTAAAAGCGCTACACCCAGATCGCTCTGCGCTTACCGCTTTAAGCGCACTTTTAACAACACTGCCTTCAACTGAGCAGAATTTAGACTAGGATTGGTGTGGCCAACTTAAATTAGTTGGGGCTACGGCTTAGTTGATTCATTAATGGGTTTGTTATTATAAATGTTGTCTCCAACACCCTAGAGGTATACCCGTCTCCAGAGTATCCTCTTTAAACACATCAAGAATGAGACATTTTGTATGTGTGTGTGTCTATATATATATATATATGGCCCAAAATTCAACAGAAGAGATATAAGAAAGCTGATTTACCTTATGTTCTTCCATGTGACCGCTAGATAAAGAATCTGTCATATAAACTCTATAAAGAAGCTTTAAGTCATCCATCTTTTTATCATTATCATATTCACCACCTGTGAAATGATACTCCATCTTAGTACAAACTAGTAAACAGATACATTAAACTCAATCCACTATGAAAAGAGAGTAGATAGTTCACTAGCATTAGTACCGACTAGAGAGACTGGACCAACGCCACGAGCTAAACAATCAGAAGCATCTTTGTTTTCCTTCAAGGAGATAAGCAAATCATTGAATGCTAGAGCCATATTAAGTTCTTCCACAGCTTGCTTAGCTCCTCCACTACAAATGATTATCTTATTAAACAACATGTATGCAAGAAATTTATTGCTAATGCCGAGTTTTGGCAAAATCAGGATTTCACAAAGCAAACCAACAATGGCACAACCTCACAGCACCCCCTAACATTAAGTAATTTGACTCTAAACCCCTAAAAGGTTTTATACTGCTCAAATTCATCCCCCACCTCCATCAACATGTCCAGCCACCACCGCCTTCCGCACCGTCTCCCCCAGGCGTGTCGCCTTTCCCGGACTCCTCGCCTCTCTCTACCCCTTCCGCACCACCACCCCTACCTTTCATCTTGCCTGCCCCACGACCTAAACACACCCCATCCTCCGCGATTCAACCACCCGCTTCACCATGCCCTGCCACCATTGCGCTTCCAGCCTTCGCACAGCGCATCCCTTCAGCAGCCTGTTGCCTCCATTGCACCGAGATTCAAGTTTCATGGTGGACAGATCTCACAGCACCATATCTGGCAGCCACGGTGATTTTGACCGCGAGCATAAGAGAGGAAGGCGTCACGACAACAGGGGTAAAGGGAGCCGGCATGGTGAGGGAAGCCGGCAGCTGGACATGTGGTGTAGATGGGGGTCGAGTTTGAGCCAAGGTGATTTCAACGGTAGGCATAAGAGGGGAATCCGGCACGAAAACAAGGCTAAGGGGAGCCAGCAGTCAGGCATAGAGCCATAGAGTTTGACCATTGTTGGATTGCTTTGTGATATCCTGATTTCAGGAAAACTTAGCTTTTGCAAAAAGAACCTATTACTGGTAGAACTAATCCTTGTTTATGGGCGAGGCGGATTATTTATTATTTTATGTGGGAAAAAGCCTACTCAATGTGGAGCAATCATCATACCCTGCTCTTCCCCTGGACTTTAGCAAACTAAGAGCTCTTGAAATGTTTTCCTCAACAAGCTTCCTACTGTGCTCCCTGAACAAATCTTCGGCAAGCTGCAAAAGAAAACTCATTAAGAAATAAAAGCAAGCCATGGTGACTATGATACCTAGTTAATTTGGACCTCCAATAACTGAATGCACAGACCACTTTCAAGTAGATACCTCATCTGACAGCTTGGACTTGATTTGAGCTTCTCTAAGGTCTATAAGCTGTTGCAAATTGATATCTGAAATGGAGGAATTTACACCATGTTCAAATTATTGGTTATTCAGGGATCCTTTCAGTTTGACAACTAGAAAAAATTGTGCAAAAAACATGATACATAGTGAAAATGAAGACACCCAGCGGACATCAATTCTGTTAGAAGAAATTAAAAAAAGCTTCTACCAACATCACAGCAGTCTCCAATGCTTTCAAATGAATAGAATACGTCAAAACTGAAGATAACTTCAGGTGCCCTATTAGTTAAACAAAGATGCGAAGAAAACTGAAGCAATAGATTGGTAGAAATGAAGTCACACGGTGGATGCTCATTGACTCATTCATCCGAAGACAGATAACCAATAGTCTCAATTTACAAAAGCATGAGTTAAAATGTTTCCAAGATACCCAAATGATGACACAATACTAAAAAGAACATTTTTCTGTTTAGTCCTCACCATACATTGGACTCGTATATACCCAAAAAAGCTGCGAACTTTCCTTCTCTCCAAAACCTCCCTCCTACCTGTCCCTTTCCAATTGACCTGATATACAGGATGAACTAGAAAAAAGGCTTTTCTCACATTTGTATTTGTTGAAAGATTATACCAAGCTCAAATGATAATTTTCATTTTTTATGGAAATCTTGTATAGATTTACGCCTAAAACGAAGGGTTGCAGAAACACATCAAACCAGGAAAAGAAAGAAGCATAAATAAGAAATCAACAATTCAATAATTATTACAGAAATTCAAATGAATTTTAGGAAATTGATTAAAAACAATTCTAATCGACCACATCACTTAGAAAAGTGAATCACTAGTGACAGAGCTTGTAAGTGAAACATAATGGGCATGCTGTAATGGAACATGACAATAGCTATCTCGTATTCCCTCAGTCCCTGTTCAATTATTACGTTTGACTTTTGAACTTTTGACTTTTGAACTTTTGTTTGACTCAATTTTTTACTAGAAAGAATTTGTTAAACAAATTGGAAAAAAATGTTTTTAGAAATTAGATTGATTGATTTATCTTATGTATATAAGTTACTTCACTTTATATACTAAAATGTTGAGAAAAAAAAATATACATTAGATGCTGAAAAATAAATGTAACTATTAAAAATGGATGGAGGGAGTAACAATTTCCGCACAAGTGAATATAACCTATGGCGATTAAATTTTTAAAACTTCATCTCAAGTTTCTTCATAATGGGATAGTAAGGAAGTTTACCCGAAGTAATAAATTGGTCACTGCTTTTTGTAAGAACTTGTAGTGTTAACTAGTATTGAGAATTTAATTTGACATTACAAACTCCATGCCACCAACCCTCTTTTTTTTTTATGAGCTGAGGAGCCCCAAAGTGGAGCTCCCCGAGCGGTGCTATGATTCCTGCAATCTTTCGATACACTAACCGACCCCATTTTTAAAACATGGAAGAGCGATGAGAATAAGAAAGAAAGCCAAGGCTAGTGTTTGTAATCCCCTGAACCACTAAAAAAGCAGCAGTATAAATTCTCTGTTATTGGCATGTCCATGTTGTAGGTAACACAATGCAACAAATATACTAAACATATTGATTTACCTCTGCCAAGCGACCTTAACTTGTTGGCGTACAACCGTTTGCTATTGTCACGGATGGCGATCTCAACCTAGAAATTGAAAAGGAAAAATACAAACCATACCCTGTTAAAAATCGTACTTGACAAAAAGCATCTATGAATTCATCCAAACCCCAACAAGTGTTCAACTGCAGTTCAAAGTACAGTTAGTTTTTATTCCTTTTTACCTGAGAGCCAGTGACCTTAAATACACGCTTCCATGGTAGGAGGAACGAGGAAGCCTCTCCAAACACTAGAGTTGACACATAAATTAACTTCTGAAATGCCTGCATTGGAGAGACGCTAAAAGGTCAAGTTTCATGCTTCCAATTAAAAGTATTAAGTACAATCTTTTGCTCCAGAAAATCACAGCAAACCCACCCGACGCTGCTCTACATCACCATCATGGTCACCCGTTTCGAGCCGCTCCCTGAAAATCCGCCTGCCAATCTGGAATCGGATATCAACATTAACACAAATAAAGCACAACCTACATTGAATGTGTATACACGTAGACGAATCTAAAGTACCTCCATATGCATGGCAGCTGCATCAGGATCATCAATTCCCAAAACATTTTTAAAGTTCACTATTGAGTCAACTTCATCCCCTCCAAGATCTTGCACTCCAGAAGGAAGGACAGAAGACACAAACCTAAGTAGATGGTTGAAAAAAAATTGTGAATATTTTCATCACATAAAGTAGAGAGCTGGGCCTACTACTATCATGGCAGTATCAGAGCTGTAGCCACCATTGGTAATTGGTTTCGCTTTTATGTGGCACTTTGATTTGGGTTGTCCAAGCAAAAATGCAAAATTGATACATTCCCTCGGTTGTCCTATCAAAATTGATACATTTACTTTTTGAAAAACATTTGTATGTCAACCTTACTATATGTCTATTTTTATACTATATGTCTATTTTGCTTAATTACCCTCAAAAGTTAACAACATTTCTTAATCTCTATATCCAGAGAAATGTATCCAATATACTGGGATGGAGGGAGTATATGACAAGCAAGGTTTTAATTAACAGAAGCCAAACTTTTTTTTTTTGGTATACAGTCTTAACTCAAAAATAAATGGCTGGTCCTCAGAGCTATAGAGCTTCTGCAATTCTGGAGTAATAACCGTTAACAGATCCAGATTAATTTGTTTTAAGCAGAATGTAAAACCTACCAAAGAGTGACGTTTAAAAGATCGCATGGACTATGATAATGCATGTTTTACCAGTAATGAACAGATTGTCAATACCTTCAAGATTATAAGATGGTACGGTGATCAATTACTTTTGTGACTCCCAACAGTCCCGTTATAAGAGAATTTTAGATCCACCCCTTGGATACTTCATCTGAAAACTAACTAGGAGATGCAGGCCGCTTACCGACAGTATATCTCGCATAGTTCCATGTTAAAAGCTTCGTCCCGTTTGCTGACTCCGTACCTAAATCATTTAACAATACCAAAAGAACGGGGACAAATTATTGAACTCATCAGCTACACTGGAAAGAGATTAGTACAACTGCACATACAGTGGATATAAATCTAGAATATAGAGAAGGGGGTGAAAAATAAGAGAACTCACGTTTTCGCTATATTTTCAATATCTTGCTTCTTGATGGCTCCAGGGCTATCACAGCCCGCAACATAATTATGCAAGCTAATAGCTGCAACTTCGGGGACGGCGCTGTTGACTGCATACGCGGCGGCACCGCCAGCAGCGCCGAGAAGCGCGGCACCGCCAAGAGCGGAATTTCTAGAGCCGCCGAAGCGAAGGCCCAAAGCATAGCCAGAGGCAAGTGCCCCGGCGAGGAGCGCGGCGGAAGTTACCAATCTGGCTGGAGGAGACAGTTTCTCGACCAGCGGTTGGACACCAGTGAGCTCCTTCTTTCCCCCAAAAATTTCGGAGGGCGTCGGCGATACGGCCGGAGGCAGTTCATCGGAGGAAAGAGAGCATCGGACGGTAGAGACGCTGAAACGACAACGCTGAGGGAGGGGATTAGGGGCGAAGCGGAAAGGCAGCAGGAGTGGGCCGTGGTGGGCCGAAGAAGGGGCGGAGAGAACAGAGGGATTCATAAGTCCCCCTGCGATGGAAAGCTCAGAAATGGAGAGGATCGAGGGTTATAGGGTTTAACGACGTAGAAGAGGATAGGGAGAAAGATGAAGCAGTCTTCATCTTACCAGTTACAAGTCGTCGAACGTCAGAAAAATGAACGAACCGGTCCTCATGTTTTCTGCATCAGGATCCAGCCTTAAAATTTACAAAGACCATATTTTCTGCCTAAAATGAAATAGGTGAGGAAAAGTTTCTTCATAATAATGAAACGGATCAACATATATATATATATATATATATATATATATCAAAATGCATTATTTCTACATTCACTTTAATCCTCCGCTCAAAAATTATTTATTTCAATTAAAAATGGACGTATGAGCTTTTGTCGAACAAATCGCATAGTCCTCCATATGTCCCCTGTTTGTAGTCCTGTCTCTTTATGGACCGGACTGAAGCCGAGTCGGAGTTCTTTAAACTCGAACTCTGCCTGTTAGCTTATCGGTATTATTTGAGTTTAAATTTCAATTACTCGAGTCCAATATATTAGGTTTGAACTCGGCTCGAAACAGGATCGAACTCGACTCGAATAACTTGATACACCCGTTTTGAAACTTCATAAACTATATTATAATTAATAAATAAATAAATACTTATCATCAAAATTTATATAACTTAAACACTCAAATTGATAATTTTCTACTAATCATAACGATTACTAATAATAAAATACCACTATACCTAACACATTATAATATAATCAACAAATTTAAAAAGTTTGATAAGTATCGATACTCGATAAGGCCGAATATCGCCAGACTCGAACTCGAACTCGACTCGTTAACATATCAAGCTTCATTCCAGGCTCGAACTCAAACTTGAATTCAATAAGTATCGACTCAATAAACCACAACTTAAACTCGAGCTACCCTTTAAAGACTATCCATTTACATTCCTATGTTTACCGATTGAAAAATTTATTTCAAGTAATATTCCACTTATGACGTATATGTTTCTTCCACTTCTATCCTTTAATAAGATTTTGGTATCCATAAGATTTTGGTATCCACGTTTAGCAGCAAGTATTAATTACAACATTTTATAAGAATTTGAAAAGATTGTAATATAAAAACAACTGTCATAGATTACAATATAATTTTTTTAAATTAATGAGAAACTTTCCACAAAATTTTCATAGATTAACGCATAAAATGGTAAGAAATAAATATCAAATAAGATATAATCCTTTCAATAATTGAAAGTGCAAAAATAAAACCGGAATATTTTCGGATGAGGTGTTATCTATCCGCAAAAAAATTATTTAAAAAAATGATAAAGAAAGTAAAACATTTAAAAACAAAAAAACAAAAACAATTAGAGTGCAATTCATAAAATAGAATAAAATATAAGTAAAGTGAATAATTAATCCTTAAAATAAATGAAATAGTGTTCTAATTGAAAGTGATATTATTCGTCAACAATACCATTTTTATAAATGAATAGAGTGATAATGTTTATCAATACTCCTTTATACCTAAAATTCTGGAACCTTTCATTTTCATAATTTAATCTTATCATTATATATGAATTCAACTTTTTTTGTATACCGAGGATAATTTGATCTATGATATTTTTATAAATATTTAGATATTGAAAATTAAATAATTCTCATGTATATCATAATTTAAAATTTAAAATTTCTAAATATATTTTTTTTTAATTTTTTTCACATTCTATCTTTATTAAAATTTGAATTAAAAATTTAATTTTGAAATATAACCAAATTAAATAATTCAATTTTTTTACCGACTAGAGAGTATTACATTAGACATTAGCCTAGTCAAACTAAATGACCTTTATTCAAGATAATTGGTGTCCTAGAACACGTTAAGCAACATTTTCCAACTTCCTGAAGGTTCATACACCAATTCTTTTGCTGTCTTTGGCCTTTTCTTTGCCACATAGACAAATCATATTTTTGTGACTATTTAACGACCATGAAGCACACGGTTAAAGAACTAGTCAAGCAACATTTACTATCTTTAGGACTGCTAAGCAACATTTAGTAATTGAGAACCAATTGTAAGATTACCTTATGGTAGTAGTACTATCCGAGAAGCCACAGTATCCACGCTTGCAGAGCAGTAAAACCTTGCCACTCAGTTGCTGCAACTGCAATAGATAAGGTCACAACTACTACAGTGTACAGTAACACGATAGAAGATAGCACCATCTGCAAATCTAGGAGGTACGTAGGAATAGGAAAACCGATAGACAAGCACAAATTACTTATGCTGATTTTGAACAATGTCCTGTTATGTATACTAACATCCACAGCAACAATTGACAAGTGTGTACATATATGATATGAGATCAAATTCTGGTATGGGTCATTTATAGCCATGCCTCATCAAACTAATTTGACAAAACTGCTGTGTAACAAGCCACTTCGCTCCCCTGTCCCCTTTTCTTTATGCAGTTTAGAATCCAGAATTGCTGCAAGCCTATCCACCAAAGTCTGGCCTCTACTCCTACTCTAATCGATCCAGACTGGACTTGTTTTAGGCATGCAGGTCTTTGCTTGAGGTCCACACAGGTGCTTTCTGAACTACGCCATCAGCCAACATCCCTGTACCATTTTCCGAACTCAGCAGGGGATCAGCTTCATCTTCTTTCACCTAAACAAGCACGAGAAGGAAGATCAACAAGGTTCGCCTTATTCATGCTATCTGTAAAGAACAGAGAAGACAAAAATAACTTATATGCTGTGGTACCTGAGGCAGTTGAGCTGCTGCCTCGTTAGCCTTCTGCTGCTGGCTTTCTACCGTGCAATAATATGAATAAAGAACCATTCCAATAACAGCAATCAGAATCCCAAGAATATTACGCCAGCTAAATGGATCGCTAAGAAGAACATATCCAAATGCCAAGACTAGGCATGTTTTCAGATGTCCTAGCACCTGGTATGTGACTGGAGATGTCTTCCCAATTACTAGAAATGTGCTGAAGTTAACAGATACGGATATCAGGCAGGAAAGAACAATGAAAAACTGCAACCAAGATGATACACAAAGAGTTACTTAAAAACAATCGATACAAAGAAATTCAATAATAATAAAGGAAACAAAAGTTTGAAGACTGAACTCCTACCAGAACTTGAGGAGTGTACTTGAATGCAAAGACATTTTTGTTAGTAAGAAGTCCATCTAGGAATGGTCCAATGATGAACAATGTCATAGCTTGGTATGGACAAGACTGGTACAGAAGTTGAGTGGAAGAAACTTTAAACCTCTTCTGGATAGTGTTTGTCATCTAGAAGACAACTGTTAAGATTTTAACAAACGAGAAAAGCAAAAAATCTGCAGTCCAACCATTTGAATAAAGGCCACTGATGCAATTTAACTATTGTTTTTGGTTTTATCAGTTATAAGAAGAAAATTTTCTTTTTAAGACTACATTAAAAGACTGAAACGAAAATGAAAAGCCAAACAGGATACAATTTGTGCTATGCAGGTTGTAATTACTGCCAACAAAGAGAGGACTGAGCCCAGGAAATTCAGCTGAAGATCTGTTACAGTTGCAATTCCAACACCGACAAGAAGAATGGCGAGAGTAAACTGAATTTTTCGACTGCAAAATAAAAAGAATAAGGCAAAGAGAATTATCAATGTGCAGAGCTTACAATTTATGCTAACAATAGGACCAGAAGTGACTCTAAGTAAATGCTAATACACAATGCTCAGTTTGTAAGCTTCAGGCGACACTATTACAAAACAGGAACAGGTAATGTTGATTCACCATTAATGCCTCAGCAATTATTTTGCTTACTGAAATATCTACTGGGTTACCTAAAGCCTTTTTAACATCTCACCATTAATTTTAAATGTATCTGTAGTTAAAGACTCACTTAGATCTTACTCTTTTATTTTCATACATTGTTATTCCTAAATTACGTTGTCCAGCACACCATGAGCATCTTTTTTCTTTTCAATTTGTTTTTAGTCTAGGTTCTGACTTTTTTTTAATGTAGTGTCCTGGACTTTCATCCACCGCTTTTCTTTTTCTCCCATGCAATTGCACGTCTATCATGGTTTTTATAAGAGGAAAAGAAAAAAATGATCAATGTTGAGCGGAAAAGTAAGATAATAGGTTATTAGAACCAATCAGAGATAATCTAGTCCACCTTGTTATAAACTTTTGAGAGCTAAACCCCTTAAACCACTTACCATATTTCAGAACATGCAAAACATAACTAGTCAAAAGACCAGAATTATGAATAACATGCACGTTGTAGCTTAGTGAATAATGGACAACTTCATCTAAAATCTGAATGGCCTAAGTCACTTGCAGTTTAAACTTCGAAAGAAAGCCTCCATATATTAAATTTCAAATCATTACACTCTCTGAGAGGTGAAGATAACCAAAGCTGAACTATAACTAGCATCTTACAGAAATGAACAAGCAAAGTCAATACTGACCTGAACTTTTTCCTGAAGAAAAGGGTCTCCAGCAGTACAGTGCATGGAATGATTGCCAATTTTGTCATCTGAAATGAAAAATAAGCAGTTAAAACTTTTAGGGTGGATGAGCTGGCGTAAATAGCACAAACCCCACCCACAGCCGCAGCCAGCAGTCTTCACTACAGTATCCACCAAATAATTCCAGTAACCCACTAAACAAGTACAATTAACGAAAAACCTTAAAACATTTTAAATACAAATAGATTTCCCGCCAACAAAGACAGTAACTGACTTTATACAGTGTGTGTGTATATATATATATCTATA
>JBBYHH010651726.1:0-10369 GCA_038382905.1 Daphne laureola
CTCATCTATTTATAGATGGAGAAATGGCCATTAGAATTATCACCATTTAAGCTCCCACTAAAGCTTTCATTTAAGCTTTCATGGCTTCTCATTTTATAATTCCATAAACTATTTATTTCCTTGAAATGAATAGCCTTTATCCCTTATATTTTCTCCAAAAAATCAGCCATACATATATTTCCATTTAATGGAGTTATTCCATGCTGCAAGGTGCATACACCTTGTACCAAAATTATCAAAATACCTCTACTTTGATAAAATGTGCTAAAGATGGTTATAAATATAAAATGAGGTTTGGAATTACACAAAATAGTTCCAAACAATTTCATTTCACATAATTGAGCTTCTTTAAGCTCATTAGTGCATTTTTACCAAAATACTCATACTTTGATCAAAGATACCCTAATGGTTTCTTGTTCTTCAAATGAGTTGAGGTTGGTTACCTTTAACTAATTTGATCTTACAACTACTTTTATTTGTAGTGAGTAGGAGTACCACCTCAAAAAGTTCTTGGTGCGCCAAGAAATTCCAACAGACTCCCACTAACACGAAGATACTTTTAAGTTACAACTCTCACTCGAAACAAATCTCTCAAACACAAATTAAATGAAGGCAAATTTGTGTAAATGGAATTAAGGGTGCAACCTCAAGACAGGAACACGTGTTTTAAGTAGATGAATAAAAGAAATAAAAGAAAGAAATAAGAAGGGGGACCTTCAGACTTGAGCAGGAACGAGTTAGAGAAGAAAAAAAAGAAAGAAAAAAAGAAAAGAGGCAGGAAGATGAATCGTTGGACGGGAGAGGATGCATGCAATCAAAGGTGAAACGAGAATGAAGTTGCTGCTGCGTGTTGGGGATTTGATTCAAGATTGAGTAGTGAAGGCTTAATCTTCAGACTCGCCTTGGAAACGAAGTGGCTGCAACAGAGCTGGGTTCGTTCACCGTAACCGAAAGCCGTGAATGTTGGTCATCTTCCGCCGGCAACATTGGTCCACTGAAAACAAGACTGGTCGTTGGTGAGGTTTATTTAAGTATTAAATCTTAATTATGATTGCTAGATTTTTGCATATTGGTTTTAAAATTGTTTGTGTTAGTTTGATGTTGAGTTTGGCCCTTTGTTGATAATTGAAGAATTACTGATTTGTTTAATATTTTCTTGACTTATAACTTTAAGTGATTAAAAGTGTTGAATAATTTATAGAACTGATTATATGTTTCTTTAGTTTAGGCTGTTCTACTTGCTTGTCTACAGAGTTCGGGAGAAGAGTTACAAGATCGGTGCCCTAGCTAACAGGGCAGCAACTTAGAGAGGCCATAACTTCCTCGTCTGAGCTCTAAATGGTGTCATTCTGTATTTTAGGAATAGAGCTTTCCAATGCCACCGAGGGCAAGGAAGTTGGAGACCTCTAGCTCCATGTGCAAGCATTGTAATAACACTGCACCTGTACCCAAAAGTGGTGATGTCATGCTTCAAGTACAAGATTTGTTGGTGGACTCTCCTTCATATGGCCACCACTTCAGCTCCAAATTAACTTCCAATCTCCATAAAAAGTCACCATCAGATGTTTAATAGACTTAGGAAACTTATTTCGATCAATTAAAGACTTGTTCAACTTTTAGCAAGAATTATTGTTAGGTAAGGCTAGATTAGGGTTTCTTAATGTGTAATCTATCTAAAACTCTTTGTATTAGCTCTAGATGTTGCCACATACCCTCCCAAACACTCCTAGCCCTTATATTAGATGGGGATGTGAGAGGATTGGGGGTGTATGGTCAGATTCTAGGTCATTTTGCAAGGTAGAACTCATTTCAATGCTTTCCAAGAAAATCTCTCGTGAGGAAGCTAGGGTTCTCAATATCTATCTTCCAGCTCCAGCTCGTAGGGCTTGTTTCAAGCTTCAAGGTTACAATCTAGTGTTGCATTCTCTCCATAGAAGAAGGTACTAGATCCTCCATCTAACCTAAGATATGTTCTAGCCTCTTGTTGCCACTTAACTTGTGAAGTGGAGGTGAGAGGGGATCCGCCAACTACGTTTTATTTTTCTTTGTGTTTTTGACTAGCTACAGCCTAGGACCTTAAGAATCCTTGAGTAAGACACATATCACTACCTCTAGGACACGAGTCTAGTTGCACATATATGAGCTTTAGTAAGCATGATTCACCTTAGAGAGCCAACAATTTATTTGATCTATTGTAAGTGCAATCGCTGCACATTACAGTGAGGTTATTTCTCTCACAAAACTTGTCGATCGAGGAGCAACAACCAACTCTCACCCCAACTCTCTAGAAAGTAAACTACTCAAACGAAAACAACAAAAGATACCAAACTTATAAAAAATTTAGAAAGGGTCAAAATGATACTGCTAGGGGGACCCACAACCTAGCCATCTCATCCCTGCCATCGTCATGTCCCTAGGTTGGGCGAGTCCAAGGTCAGCCTCTCCTCTTCTGGAAAAACCATTGGTACGTCATAGAGGAACAAACCAGCGGAGATGAACAACTCAACCTTCACCGAAGGTGGCTTCGCCGCTGGTCGGACCGAAATTCCATGTAGAGTAAACAAAACATCATGTGGGAGCACGAAGCGGGGAAGTCGAACAAACACCAGCAGAACCAGACGGAGCTTCCAAAACAACCAACACAGTAGAGAGTCTAGCAACACCCACACACCGATAGTCAGACGCGGAGCAAGTGGAGGACAAGAACTCCGGCCTCGCAGCGCCTAGACGGGGCATCCAGGGAGGAGACATGGCCGCGAAACACCGTAAGGAGAACAAACGGCCGGAATAGCAGTGGCCAACCCTTCGTGAGCAAGCACAAATGAATCGAGTAGAGAAATGTCACCTGACAAGAGGACCGACCGATCGCATGGCAAGAAAGAAACCGAAAGCGGCGACCAGGCAGAAGCGAAGCCTTAACGGACAACAAGTGAGAATCAAAATCACCCAGCAACACCATGTGAGCGGCTGACCTAGCGGTGGAAACCACCGCCAGACGTTGAAGGAAAGCAGGACCGACACTGGAGAGAAGCCACAACGCGGGCTGTAAAAGAGAACGGCCTTGGGCATCCCGCACAACACCCTTCGGTGATGACCGCACTACCAACAAACTGCTGCAACGTAAATTTAATGTTAAAAAACAAAAATATCATTTTTAATGGAGATAAAAAAAAGTATAATAATTAAGTATAAAAGTAAATTTTAAAAGAAGCGAAGTAAAAAAAATAAAAAGATAAACCGGTGTTTCATGTTTTCTTTGTAGAAACATTTAAATTGTTAAAATAGATAAGAAAATGTTGAAGGGTAAAACAAGTCACGTCATATTTCAACAAGAGAAAAATGAATAAATAATAATACTCTTTGCATCCTCAAATAATTTTATATTTTTTTTTTTAATTATCCCTGAAAAGTTTTCCACTTTTCTCAAAAGAAAATTTCTCACTTTTAAAATTATCAAACTATCTTTACTTTATGTTTATTTTTTTATCTCATTTTTGATGCATCCTCTATTGAAGATTAATTATATCAAACTATATAAAATCTTACATTCACTTTAATCTCACGCACACATAAAATGGAAGATTAATTGGGTAGAGCGAGAGTAAATTTATGTCTTGTGGGTGATAACATTTATGACAATGCATTCTCTAAAAAATTGGAGAATGCTACAAATTTGGAAGACTATTTTTTTCTCGTTCTTCTTTATTTTAGAGAATAAAATTAAGAAGTTATTGGACAAAAAAAATATAAAAAATTCTTTAAAAATGAACATATCAATAAAATGGAGAAACTATTTCAGATGCTCTTTAAAATCCACTCTCCTTGCGCGTGCTCCAAATAGCTATTCAATACACAGATGCATCATATAACTAGAGCCATAATCTTAACTATTAAAGAATTATTCAAATATGGCTACTAAACAATTTTAAGCACAACTTCCAAGTACAATTATACATATATACATTTGTGAACGTTATGAACAATACTCTTTTTATCTTTTTTGTCCTTTATTTATTTATTTAAACCTTTTGTTATTCTAAAATAACTAACAAATCCCATCTTTTAATATTTTTTACATATTAGTCCTTGAGTTTTTAAACTTAATGGTTAATGTACACAAATCCCCTCATTTCAATTCTTTGTTTTAATGGTTTGTATTATTAACTTCACATTTTTCTTTCTCTTCATTTTTTTATTTGTGCACATTAACCTTATATATTTTAATATAAATATAAAATGAACAGTCATATGTTTCTGTTTTTTTTCTTTTTTTATAGAACAGTCATATGTTTCTTTGTTAACTTCACTTTTCTTTAACCAATTATTTTTTTTATTATTGCATATTAACCTCATACGTTTGAATTTAAATATAGAATGAGTAGTCCTTCACTTTTATAAACGTTAAAAAAAAAAATCCCGTAATGGTCGTGTACATTTTTCTATTTATGCATTTACATTAACCGTACTATTTTTTAAAATTTACAAACATACAATATATTCTCTTTATAATGTTTGCATATAAATATGAAATGTCTAATATACAAATATTTATATTAAATTTACTTATTGTATCTCAGACATCTAAATATATGTGAAACATATGCATTAACCAAAGCAGTGAAACTTAAAAATTGCATTTATTTTTCATAAAAATAATTGTGTATCACAAGATAAAATGTGTTAGTAATATAATTCTTTTTATGATATTCTATTTTATATAGATTATCATATAGAAATCAATAATATTAACTAATTTATCACCTTACTAAAAAAAAAAGATTTTAAATTCTTTACATTTTCATTCATCATTTTAATTTTTTAATTACCTCGTTGCGGAGCACAAGTTACAGAAAACTAGTTCTCAACAAGAAGCTAGAATGGTAGGCGACAACCAGATTTACTTGCATTTGGTTACAGACTTGCAGGTCCGAGGAGCTAAAATTCATACAACTTCCCAGGAGGTCTGATACATCTGAACTTTTACATCAGTGAGTGGAAATTGGAACCTATCCTTTATATTCCATATGTATCCTAACAACCACACACCTAATTCCCTAAACTTTTGTTATATCCCATAACTTAAAGCTATGATGAAGAACCACGAAAGTCTAATCCAAGAATAGAAAACATTCACAGCTGCTGCCTGTTGGCCATATTCTTCAAACATTTGATGGAGGCTTGTAATCAAGCATCTCCTTAATATTTAACTTAATAGAAGGCCCCATTGACGTGCATATGTGAGCACTCTTCCAGTAGACTCCTTTTGCACCTTTTGGCTTGTTTGCTTCAATAGATTTCTGTCAAAAGTTTGCAAGTTCAATTGATTCGTCACGACACATTACCCACCACACAAAAATGATTTTGAAATGTAAATGGTCTATTTGGTTGAGTTTTAAACCAATGGCTTAAGTCCAACTTAAATTGAGCATATAACATTTTATTTTGTAAATTACCCAGAAATTTAATAAATATACGTTCAAAAACAATAAATTTACTTGTGTGTTCTTTGGGAGAAAGATGTGGGGGAAATTCGTTTTTTTTTTAAAAAAAATTTGGAGAGAGTTTATGAGAGGAAAATGGAAGATAAATTTAAAAAGGTGGGATTTTTTTTTGCTAAAGAACACAACCTTAATTTGAGAACAAATTTCAAATTTCTAATCACATAAACGACTTAATCCATTGGATTAAAGAAAAAAAAACTTACAGAGAATAATCCATTTAATTAAGTCATTTTAAACGTATGTTTATTCAGAGTTGGGGTAAATTGCAAAGAAAATATGATATATTTGATTAAGTTGGACTTAAGCCATTGAACTGGAGGGTGCGAAGCGTTACTAGAGACTGGCAAAGAATAACATACAACTGCAGCAAGGAAGTTGACAATAAGGTCGTCTTCAGAGAAGTCAACTTTCCCGAAAGGTATGTGAACAATTCCTGTTTTATCTGCCCTATACTCAACCTTCCCTTTTTTGAATTCTTCTATGGCCTGAAATAAAGGTATTTGGCAAAAATAAGTTTCATTTAGCTATAAAACACAATGCAGTTTTACATGAATGGCACAGATTCGACAGTTCAACCTCAACCAGGAGATAAACTCTATCCCTTCCCCTCATCATAACTCTTATATGTTCCTTTAATCATTCAGGATTAGTTTCTATTTTCATTAAAACCCTGAGGAAAACGGCGGCACCGGGAACTTACATCCTCTTCAATCAAATGCATTTACGACTACAGAAAATGACGCATACTAACACGGTTGAAGTGAACTAGTTCATAACCAAGGCAGGCACAGAACATGTTTCAACAGTAAGAATCGAACAAATATCCAAAGCAAGTGACCAGTGTCACTACATGGGTTACATGTTACTAAATGATACCTGTGTGATGTTTGGTGTAACGGTGCCAGCCTTTGGATTTGGCATTAGCCCACGTGGTCCAAGAATCTTTCCAAGGCTTGCAACCTGATGAAAATTCAGCCGAGAATTTCACTTGTCGTTATTGTTGCTTGCATACACACACACAACAAAACTTTTGTAAGAATAGACACTCCAAGAAGCACAGTATACAGGGGGGAGGGGGTAAAAAGGAAAATTCATTTCTTTTCAGTCTTGTCATTATCATTGTCAACATACAAAGGGTCCGTTTAGTTGTGAAAAAATTTCTCAGTTTTCTTCTCCAAGTTTCTTTTGTAAATGTTTGATCATATAACTAACTTTTAAGTGATGGAAAACCGTGTTTTCCAAATTTTGGAAAACTTAGTACTTATTAAATTAGGAAGCTTGTTTGGAAAGTTTTCATTTTAACACTAGCGTTTTCCAAAGTTTGGAAAACAAGGTTTTCCAGCACTTGAAAGTTAGTTATATGATCAAACATTTACAAAGGAAACTTGGAGAAGAAAATTGAGAAACTTTTTCACAACTAAACGGACCCTAAACATTCTCCCAGCTCAGCAATAACATTGAGGTCAGTGACATGAAGTTTAAACTATTAATTTGTCCTGAAGTTGAAACTATAAATTCTTGCAACAGCTAAGTGGCTATATTGTTAGTTCTCAAGTCATTCCATCAAACTATCTCAATCATATTATCTAAAGAGGCAGTTTCTTCCACTGGTAAGATCAGATGTTGCAAGTTTTTTTAAATAACACCCAGATTTGAGGAATCTTTCCACCAACGGCACAGTATAGATCAGCTAACCAAATGTATCAACAGCTAAAATAGGACATGCTTTTGCGAGTTAACGAGAAAATCGGTAAGATTTGTAGTTCTCCCTCCATGCCATTGTCAGTTGTCACTTTAACTTTTCTCTGCAAATACGGAGTAATACCATAAAACAAGCATATTAGGCATGTCACTCCAATATCACCCTCTGGTAGATAGTGGAAGTGTGAAAAGGGTCATTCATAGGTTTTAAATAATGAGAACGGTAAAGATGCATAACTATGGAAAATAAACGCACATTTTCGGACAAACAAAAAAAAGGTGACAAATTTAGTGCCACATAGGAAGTCTATTTTCATTCTTGTAATCAGCCATTTCTTTTGGCCAGACTGTTATCAGTTTGGAAAGACAAATGATGAAAGGAAAATTTACTTCGGAAATCATACACAATCATATAAATTACTAGGGCTGACTTCTGTCAGCAACAGAGAATATGGTTGAAGAAAAGAAAGCACAAGAAAAGGGAGCAAACTGTGCCCAACAGATAACAGTATGCACTATGAAGTTTCAGGAAAAGCATAAACAAGCTTTTCGGCAATATGGATCACAGAAACCTAGGATGCATTAAAGGAAACTACAACACATGTGACAGAGCAATACCTTAACCATCATATCAGGTGAAGCAATTAATTTGTCGAACTGCATGAAGCCCCCCTTTATCTGTTCAATCAAGTCTTCACCACCAACAATATCAGCTCCAGCATTTTTTGCTTCATCAAACTTGTCACCTGAAATGCAGTTATGTTAAAGAAACTGCAAGTTCATACACGAGCTGTTGGATCAATGTTGAGTAATCATCATAATGCAACATTTTTATGCTTCATCATGATAGTTTGTAAAGCATGCTCCGTTTCAAAGGTAGGACGGAACAATACTGCAATAGAGGAAATCTCATACAAAATCTGCATGCATTAGAACAAGTAGCAACCTTGTGTGAGCACAGCCACCTTGACCGTTTGACCAGTTCCCTTTGGCAGATTGACCTACAAAAAAGGGAAAATAAAAACAGCAGAAGGTTCAAGATTGACATCACCCTCTGTGAGCTTGCAGAAACATAAACTGTTTGAACTGCTAGAACTTACAGTGGCTCTGAGCTGCTGATCATTATATTTAGGATCAATGTTGAGACGGAAGTGAGCTTCAGTGATCTCTACAAACTTAGTGCTGGCCATTTGTTTAAGCATAGAAATAGAAGTCTTGAGATCATATTCCTGTTTGCTTTCCCTCAATTTTTGAATTTCTATGAACCTTTTGGACCTCTTCTGACATTTCCAAAGAAAGAAGAAGGAAGTTTGAAAAGTGAATTCATAAACCAGAACAGGAGATTACAAGATTTCCAACATTAGTACAAGCGACATAATGAAAACATAGAGGAGGTATGAACAAGCTAGAAATACAGACCCTGACAGATTAACCAGTGATGAAAATATGGCACCCAACTGCGATTTGTTAAATTCGTAGAATTGTACGCCAAACCAAAAGGCAAAGGGCCAGTATTGTGGCACTATCTTACAGCAGAGCTAGGACACTACAACGAACCTGTTAAACCCAACCCCAACAAACAAGCACAACTTATCACCTCATAAACAACCAAACAACGAAATAACAGAACACTAGAAGGTTTATTGAAAACAATTTTGTTTGGAAGGCCGGAAGATTTTGCGACTAAGTCCAATCTAATCAATAATAGTAGTATTTCCTTTTATAATTTATCCTAAAACTTAACATTTTTGTTCAAACACAAATTTCTATTTCTAATCTCACCTTAATCAATTGATTTGATTAAGCCAAAAATGACTTGAACATAGTAATTCATTGCATTTTTTTTTTATCGAATAATTCATTGCCTTAAGTCAATTATCTAAATACAAATACAGAATCAAGTAAATTTATTCTTTTTAAACGTATATTTATTCAGTTTTCGTGTGATTGTAAAAAAAATATATATATATATATATATATATATTTTTTCAATTGTAAAATTGAGTTAAACCTACAACCAAATAGGGTATTAACTGAGCGCGGAACATACTCTGTCTCTCTTGAGAGGAAGCGCAGCCTTCCCTTTCTTAGGCTTAGGCGGTGCGATGGTAGTAGCGTTGGGCTCGGCAACTCCAACTTCTTCCTCCCCCACGTCGGCCTGAGCAGCCACAGCGGCGATTACATGACGGCGTCTGGAATCGCTGAGTGGCGATATCCAGAGGCGATCGAGGGCTGCGTGAAGAGGGAAGAGAGGGAAATTCGGATTGGGCTTAACTGAGAGCAACGGAGGAGCAATGTCCGGCGAGAGGGAATTGGAGGCGGCATACGGCAGCAGCCGCGACGATGAAATTGATACAGTGGCAGTACAAGTACTCGTCATCTTGGCGATGGGAGGAGTCTCGACCTGAGGTCCTGAGCAATCTTCTCTGATCTACCCTCTCTGAGTCTATCTTCGTTTAGTTGGACTGAAATCTATCCGCTAACAGAATGGAACAAAGAGAGACAAGTGCAAAACTAGGCCTAAAACTTTAATGGGTTTTGCAAACTAGGCCAAAAACTTAGAATTTTTGCAAAGTAGTCCTAACACTCTAAAAGTATACTCTTAGACCTAAAAGGAATATTCCCTCATTTTCCTCATTTCCTTAAATTTTTCAACTCTTATCACTTCGACCCCAGAACTTTAAAAAGTTTTTAAATCTTTCTAAGCCTACCGGTTTTCAAAAGTGGTCTAAATATTTTATTCGTTTATCACTCAAGTCGCGTTTCCTCAGTAAGACTCGTCAGATAGAGCGGTAAGAAGGAGTAAAAGACCTCGTTGACAGATAAAAATTAAAATTTTGAAAACCACTTAGATAACTGATGGCTGAGATATTTAAAGGCTTAACAAAATCCGTGTCTAAGAGATATGAAGATGATGAGTCAAAAGAAAAGGGAAGAGTAAAGAATACTCAAGGAATAATAATCCGGGATATAGAAAAAAGCTTAGGAAATTGGAACATTTCGAAAGTAAACAAATTTGATGTTTACCAGAAAAAAACTTTTGAGTTAAGAACTTCATATTCCATCAAGACGGTGGAAAGAACTGTTTCGATAATGGAAGACGGTCACAAATTTGAACTGTTATCCAAATACATGATAAAAGATCATCTTGATAATAAATATAATTA
>JBBYHH010651836.1:0-10369 GCA_038382905.1 Daphne laureola
TTGTATAACGGAACTCCGCGCCCAACGAAGTGGGCGGCAGTTTGTCTATGATGTATAAGTTTAATTACTGTCATGACACGCGATATCCTGTAAAACCGCTAACGTGTTTCTGGGTGCAGGTTTAGGCAATTAAGGAAATACAATGCCGTGAAAACCTGTAACAACGCATTAGAAATCTAAGTTAAGGAAAATTTAAAAATGAGCTGGTTTTTAGAACCGCAACATTTGGCGAGCACCGTTTTGACGTCATCAGTCGCCTCGATTAACCGCTTTCGCAATAGTTTCCGATGAGTGTCATGAAGGGGTGGTGACAGGTGTTGGTAGAACTACTCTACATCACTAATCAAGTGAAACTTCCCAAGGAAGTGGAAGGTTGATAGTATGTTCTATCAACGAGTTGATTACAGTTCACTGTCATCATTCAAAATTCTGTTAGGGAGGCATTTTGGTGTATAGTTCTATGTGTTAGGAAACCATTGAGAAAGTCATGTTAGTGAGGTATTTGTAAAGTTCTGTGTGTCAGACATTGGTGAAAGTCCTGTTAGTCAGGCATGTGAAAGTTCTATTAGTCAGGCAAGTAAAAGTCTTGTTAGTCAGGCAAGTGAAGTCTTGTGTGTCAGGCAACTCTGTATAAGCCTCGCGTGTCAGGCCTCAGTTATAGTAAAGAAATTCTCGAGTGTGTCCAAGAAAAGCATTAAACACATGTTCAAGAGGTTCAATTAAATTATTACACCTCTCAAGCAGTTGGGCAAGTCTTATACAAATCAAGAGCTAGTTAGAAAGATCCTTTGGAGTCTGCCTTCTAGCTGGAAGACTATTGTGGAAGCAATAAATGAAGGTAGAAGACTAGGAACACTCATACTGGATGAGTTGTTTGGAAAACTCCTCACTTGTGAGATGAAAGAAGAAGAGGAAGAAAGAATTATCAATAAGGATAAGAACATAGCCCTGAAAGTTCAAGAACATCCTTAATCAGACAGAGAGGATAGTGAAGATGAAGCTTCTCTTATTGCAAGGAAATTCAGAAAATATTTCAAGACAAAGAGCAGAGGTGGTGATAGAAGAAACAAAGATGGAAGGAACTCTTCAAAGGTTCCAATCTGCTACAAATGTAATGAAAGAGGATATATAGCTCTTGATTGTCCTCATCACGAATAGAAGAACAAAAAGAAGGAAAACAAACCCTTCAAGAAGAAGACAAGACACAAGATGTAGGTGGCTTGAGTGGCAGTGATGATTTATCGATGAATCATCATCATATAGAGATAATGAAGCAACCATCTCCTTCATAGCCAAAGAGGATGATGAAGAATCCATATGCTCAACTTCAAGTTCATCAAGCAAAAATAGCTACTATCAACACATTGATGACCATGAAGATGAGGTAATTGAACTTACTCAAATTTGTCAAGAATATGAGTCTTTAGTTTTTAGATTAAAATTTGAAAAGAATAATCTCCTAAAAGAAGTGGCAAGTTTAAAGGCTAAGAATGAGAAGATTTCGACTGATTTGAAAAAGCTTGTTGGTAGTGAGAAAAATTTAGATATCTTATTAGGAAATCAAAGAGTGTTTTATGATAAAGCATATCTTGGTTACCAAATGGAGAAAAAGAAAGTGTTTTTGAAAAAATAGGTTTTGAAAAGTCACATATGTCACTTGCCAAGACTGTCATAGTAACGATCATTCACCAATAAACTTTTATTTAGGAACAAGAGAGTTATCAAAGGAGTATCACAAGTATGGGTGATGAAGAAGATCCCTGACAAGGAAGGACGCAAGGGTTGGGTGCCTAAAGTGAGTTAAGTGCTCTGCTCTTCAAGATGAAAGTGAGAGTGAAGGGAGAAGGAGACTCAACCAGGACCTGAGTCAAGAGTTGTTTCTTTCACAAGTAACAACTTACCTTATTTCTTGCTTAGTAGTAGTTGATTTATGCTTTAAGATACCATGCTACTAACTATAAGATAGAGAAAGGTAAAATTTTGTGTTGTAGGTATAATACATGTACAAAGACTTCCTATCAACGCATTGATGGAAAAGTATCAGAAGTTGTTCATCAAAGCACATGATGATTTCAAGTCAGCAAACTAAAAACCCAAATATGCCCAAGATCGGGCTGAATTGGCTTTAAAAAAGATTCAAAAAATCTTTTAGCTTTGAAACCAAAACCCTTAAAACCCTATGATCAACACGTTGATAACACATAGTTGAAAACACTTGCAGTAGCAAGGTATGAACACGCTGATGAATTGCACTGATAAATAATGTAAGCAGAATGAAGGAACATGGATTTATAGAGGTTTAGTCCAACTTGAACTATGTCCTCTCCTCAAGAAACACTCGAGAATTTCTACAATATAACTGAGGCCTGACACACAGGGCTTATACAAAGTTGCCTAACCCACATGAGTTCACTTGCCTAACTAACAGAACTTTCACTTGCCTGACTAACATAACTTTTACCAATGTCTGACACACAAGACTTTAAAAATTGCATGACTAACAGGACTTTCTCAATGGCTCCCTAACACAAGGACTTTACGCAAAACTTCCTGACTAAAAGGACTTTGAATGATGATAGAAGAATGTGATCAACGCATTGATAGAGCAGACTATCAACATTCCTCTTCCTTTGGAAGTTTCACTGTATCAATGATGTAGAACTTATCTAACAACACCAACTAGTGAAGTTGATCTATGTAAGCGCAGAAGATTAAGCCTTTTACAAGAATGGATGTAAAATCAGAAGGCTTCTCTATAATATGACTCTCTATAGTAGTAAAGTTATTAATGATGATCTTCTGAATGCTTGCAGCTTTGTAAATGTAGTCTCGAGAGTGTTTTGATCTCTATGAGTGAGTAAGAGATGAAGAGAATGTAAAATATTCACAGAATGTTGAGTATGATCTCAGTTCTCTTTTTCTATTCTTCCTTGTTTTTTAAATAGGCTCTAGAGTACTTGCAAATGGGCAGGAACGTCTTGAGATCCTTTAGTAGCTATTGCGTATGAATTCTTTCCTTTTTGCGCTTTTTGAATGTTGGATGATTAATTTTTAGCCATTGTATATCTTTGAATTTCTTTGTCATCTTCCATCAACGCGTTCATGAAGACTGGCTTCAACAACTTGATGGATTTGCTTCTTCAATCTTGATCAGTTTTGAGAGCTTCAAACTTGTATAGCTTCTTTCATAACTATAGCTAAAAAGTGGAGTGGATGGCTTCATCTTTGATTGCTCTATGACTTGTAAAACTTGAAGTTTGTATCTTGAGCAAATGGCCATCAACGCGTTAATGCAGGCTGTATCACACGCTTCCAAATTTTCTTTCCTTTTTTGATCTGATTGCATCTTTATCTTCTATTTTCATCACAATCTTGTCTGATTTCCATCTGATTGTTTCCATAAACTTTGTCCTCGACATGCACTCTTGAATTTCCTATGTATGTGCCTACGAAACAAGTCCATATTAATCATGAAATTTTATTAAGATTTACATATGCCAAAATTTGCAACACAATCCAAATAACACATGATTTCTTATTCTTTTGAATATTTTACAATTGTATCCAAATTTTTTTGAACTTCCAAACCAAGAACTAGTAATCTTGGTCAAGACCTTTAATTTATCAAAAAATTTCAAATAGGTCCTCAAGGTTTAGGAATCATCAAAACATGTGGTAGGAGGCAACAAAGTCAACACAAAACATATTAGGTTGTATTCTCATGATTATCATGAAGAATTAAACTCTGGGAAATCATAAAGTTTGCAGCAAATGCTTGCTTAGCAAGTAAAACCCCCAAGGTAAGTAAAATTGTGTGTGCATTGCCTGAATGGATATTAAAGTTGTGAAATATGAAAATTTATTTCATAATTATGCAACTTGATTTGTCAAAATCAATTAGTGTGCACGTTTATACCAGGCAGTAAAGGATTTAAGGGATTAAACCAAAGGTTATGGGTAAAATAGGTAGATAGTTGAAGAGCTATCAACATGTTGATAACAAACTCAATGGATAGAAATTTTACCGTTGGATTTTCTTACCGTTGAAGAAAACTACCCAAAACAGTAGAAATTCATTCAGCCTGAAGCTATAAAAGCCTTCATGTTCAAAGAGACATTTCTACACCACCTTAAGCATTCCATATCTCTCTCGGCCTTGAAAGAAATCCCCTTGATAGACTTTGCTTTTCAAACCTCTACATAATCCGCTCTCTCTCGTTCTCTTCTTATTCTCATTCAGAGAGCTGATCTTCTCAAGCCAGAAACCCTATCTCAATTCTTACCTTCGATCAAAACCCTCTGAATCTCATAACAATGGTTGATTCAAGGAAGATCATCAATCAAGTGCTAGAAGCATTCTCTCAGCAATGAGAAGACTTTCTTGAGGTGGTAACACCAATTTATGTCTATCCTCCATCTCCTCGTACTCTACTTCTAACTGCTCTTGAGACACAACCTCAAGAAGAGATTCAGAAAAAAAGAGAAGACCAGATTCCAGAGACTACTGTAGAAAACTAAGAGGATCAACACATTGATGCACCTGTCGATCAACACATTGATCAGGTCAATCCTGTAGAGGAAGTCATCCCTGCAAAGGAAGTATATATGGTTTAAGAAGAACCAATGGAGAATCAAGTGAATACAGATGCTGTGGAAAAAGGAAGAGTCCTCAGCAGAAAATATCAAGATGAATGTTCATCTCCACCCAGGGATTTTGCTCCACTCTCACCTGATGAAATCCTAAAACTGTCATTTGGTTCACCTCCTAAGAAGACCATAATTTTATTCTCAAGGAAGATAACAAGATCTCAGGCAGTCCATACTCCCTCTGTCTCTATTAAAACTGAGTCATTACATCTTCTTGCTTCTGCTCTTCAAGTAATGGGTGATAAGGCATAAGAGACTCCTGTCTTTAAGGACAAGAAGAAGAAGAATCTGAAGGATTCTCCTCCCTCTGCCAACACCACTGAAGAATAAGAAGAGGAAGTTGTGACAAAGGTCACATTGAGATCCAGAAAAAGGAAACAAGCTTAGAAGCATAAGGTTGTTTCAAAGTAGAAGTCAGTAGAGAAGAAGGAAAAATTCACTGCTGAAGAAAAGGGAAAGAAGAAGGCCTTTGAGGAAGACCTCAAGGCCATGATGAAGAACAAGATCCAAACTCTTACAGTCTCTAAGCTCAAGCTTGGAAGCCTTGCTGCTTGGAATCCTTGCTAAGGTCTTTGTCAAACCCTCCAAATCTCACAAATCCAAGTCATTAGTGTTGACTTTGTTGTCTCCAACCATTTGTTTTGATGATTCCAAAACCTTGAGGACCATTTTGTAAAGTTTTGATAAGCTTAGTATCTTCACCAATATATTATTTCTTAGCTGTTAAGATAAAAAATCATGGGATTAAAGTGAAAATTACTCAAAAGTACAAGAATTCATGTGTTATAAAAACACACTTACATATCTCGCCATATACTTGACTTTGATCAAAATTCTTGATTAATATGAACTTGTTTCTTAGCCAAATTCATAGGTTTTCGTAGATAAAATGCTGAAGTTGAACTATATGGAAACCAACGGCTAGTCCCCTCATAAAATCAAGAATATCTCGGATTGACAAGATACAATCAGCTCAGAAAAGGAAAGAAATCAAGAAAGCGTATGATGCAGTACATATCAATGCGTTGATGCCCAGATGCTCAAAATGCAAGCTTCGCTTTTCAAAAATGATGAAGCATTCAATCATGAAGCCATCCACTCCACTAGTGAAAAACATCAATGAGAGATAAAGTTCAAGTTTGAAGCTCTCAAGAAAGATCAAGATTAAAGAAGAAAGTCCAAGTCCATCAAGTTACTGAAGTCAGTATTCATCAACGCATTGATGGAAGATGACAGAAATATGAAAAGATCTGTAATGGCTACAAATCAATTAGCCAACGTTCACAAAGCTCCAAAAAGGAATTATTTCATACACAACGGCTATATGAATATCATAGATGCTCCTACCCATTTGCATACATCTTAGAGCCTATAAAAGTTGAAGAAGGAAGAAGAGAAACAACACAAAGCAAATCTGTAAATTCTTCATTCTCCTACTCACTCTCACAGATCAAGAAATACTCTCGAGCTATTATTCACAAAGCTACAAGCATCCAAAAGATCATCTGCACTAGCTTTGACTACATTAAAGAGTTCATCATCAGAGAAGCCTTTTGTTCTACACTTCTTATTGTAAAAGGCTATCGCCTTTGAGCTGACATCGATGAACTTCATTAGTTGGTGGTGATAGACCAGTTCTTCATCACTGATTAAGTGAAACTTCCCAAGGAATAGGAAGGTTGATAGCATACTCTATCAATGCATTGATCACAGTCTTATTGTCATCACTCTAAGTCATGTTAGTCAGGCAACCTTGGCGTAAAGTCTTGTGTGTCGGGAAGCCATTGTAAAAGTCATGTGTGTTAGGCATTTTTTAAAGTCCTATTAGTCAAGCAATTGGTAAATTCATGTTAGTCAGGCATTAGGCGTAAAGTCTTGTGTGTCAGGTAGCCTTGATGAAAATCATGTCTGTCAGGCACTCTGTATAAGTCATGTGTGTCAGGCTTAAGTTCTAGTGTATAAATACTCAAGTGTGTCTTGAGGAGAGAACATAGGTTGAGTTGAGCAAACCTCTTTAATTCTATGGGTCTTTTACTCTTTTACACATTCCTATCTGTTCTAACCATCAACGCGTTGATATCTTGCTGTTACAAGTAGACTCATCTCTGATCTATCAATGTGTTGATATGAGGGTTTTGGTTACAAAGCCAAAAGGTTTTAAATCTGTTTTAACACCAATTCACCCCCTCTTGGCCATACTTGGGTCTACAATTGGTATCAGAACATGATTCTTTTAAAGAACCTTGTGGTTTAAAACAATATCAGATGACCAACAGATCCATGTATGAAGGACAGAGAACAACCAACCCTCCACTCTTTGATGCAACAAATTTCAACTGGTGGAAGAACAGAATAAGGATCCACATCCAATCTATTGACTTTGCCATATAGAGATGCATCATCATAGGAAATCAGATTCCTACCAAGAAGAATGAAGAAGGAATTGAAGTTCCAAAGGAGTATACTGAATATGTCAGAGAAGATGATCAGATCTGCACACTCAATGCCAAAGCTATCAACATACTCTACTGTGCAATGACTTCTGATCAATACTATCTTATCTTCTCATGTGATAGTGCACATGGCATGTGGAACAAGCTATTGGTCACATATGAAGGAACTTCCCAAATCAAGGACACCAAGAAATATATGTTGGTGAGAGGATATGAGCTGTTTAAATGGAGCCCAAGGAGAGCATTGAACACATGTTCAAGAGGTTCAATGAAATTCTTAAACCTCTCAAGAAGTTGGGAAAATCATATACAAACCTCTCAAGAAGTCGAGTGTCATAAAGAACATGGGTTGATATGACACATGTGAGACTAGCATAAGGGTACATTCACATTGGATTTGGAATCTAACTTATGATTACATAGTGAGATGTAATGGTCCACTTGTGAGAACTTGAATAATTGTGGCATGATTATTATAAATTCTACACATAAACCATAGTGCGTGTAGTCCTTTGACCTAAGAGTATGAAGATCTTCTTGTAACTAGCTACATGCTTTGATTGTATGCACTATCCTTTCTTGACTGAAGGAAAGGGCTGGTTTTGGGTATGTTGCGAAGTACGGAGTAAGACTTTCATATGTCAAGATGGGATTCATCACTCCCATGCCATGGGAGTTTATTCTCATGGCCAGATTGAACATAGTTCAATTAGAGAATATGATGAAGGGACATGACATGTGTAAAAGTATGGTTTGACTAATAGGTAAGGTTCCGTCACGTTAAATGGATTCTATGGGTGACAGTGATGTGTTGCTAGATATGGTTCACTGTCTGTAATTATGAGTTAGACATCATAATTATTGTCAACGTAATAAGAACCTACAGGGTCGCATGCCTCATGAGTGAACTTAAAAGTTATTTAGCTAAACGCAGAAGTTTAGTGACTTAAGCTTCAACTTTGTGAAAGTTGGATACTTAAGTACTGTGAGCATTAGAGGCTAGGGACCAAAGGTGAAAGTAGCCCAAAACTAGGCTAAGTGGCGCCTCTTTTCCTGCTTCATGCAAATTGATCATAATCGTAATACTTTTTTTTTTTAGAAAAGCAACAAAATATTTTTATTAAAATATCATAAAAATTACACCAATATCCAAACAGGAAAATATGGAATATCTCTAATTAAAGAGACATCCCCACACACCTTCACCACCATTAAAAAAAATGATCTCCAAATATTGGGAGTTGACTAATCAATTTAATAAGTACTCTGTTAAGAACAAAATACAATACAACTCACAACTGCTCCTTACTGCTCTAGTGCTCCGATCTTCAAAGAAACTTCTTGCTAGCACAGAAAAAAGAAGATCAAGAATTCTCTGATTGCTTAGCGTGGATACCATAGAGGATCTGAACATTCAGGTATACCGACACAACGTGAACAGAGAAATTTTTCATGTAGTTTTCGTGAACCAAAATTATTCTGTTCCTATGATTGGACATGGATCCTGGACGGGGTTCAATTTTCCACTGTGTTGTATGATCCTACGAACCCCTACAGTGGTATCAGAGCAACTTGTGCAATCAAAAATAATTTTTTTGTATGTGATTACTTCTTTCTATGATTGAAAAATCATTTTGTTGTTGTTCATATTTTTTGGATGAACAGTAGCCGTAGAGGCCGCGGCGGTCAGAGGCGCGTGGAGGGCCACCGGTGGCGGGATGAGGACTGGGACATGGCCAGGAGGCTGCCCCAGGCCCATCGGCATTGATGGAGGTGGTACCCGTGATGGATGATTGCTGGAGAGCCCGGAATCGCAACACAAGGCCGGCTATTCGCAGTGCTCCCCGTAGTGTTCCGGTCGTTGGATAGCGGTGGGTTTCTGGGGATGTGATCCCCGTGGAGAGGCAATTCTAATAACGGTGGTGGCATTGTCATCAGAGGATGGGAGCGTGACGATGGTGATGAATGGCTGTCGTCTGGCGATTGGGGCGATAAACCCTAGCTGCTGGCCAGCTGGGCCGTTAGGCAACCTACCAGGCCCGTCAACTGGTCTGCTAGCTGGCCTGTCTAGCAGCCCAGTTCACTGAACCATTGCTCGGCTGGCTCGACTTGAGCAAACAAATATGCCCCAATCCCCTTTACTTTCCAAAATGTGCAATTTAGCCCCTGGACTTTGTTTTGAGTACCAGATTGGTCCCAAGATTGTTGTTTTGGACAGTTTCGCTTGGGATTAATGCTGAAACTTGGAAAAAGGCCAGGGAACTTTCTTGAAATTTTCAAAATGGTCCCCGCGATGCTGCTTTTTAACTTTTTCACCCAAGATAAAGTTTTGAAAATTACAGAAAGGTCCCTACAATTTTGTTTTTTGCTCAAATTTGACCTAAAACTTTGTAAAGGATTTAAATGATTATCAAACTTGTTGAATTGGTGTTTTGACTTGTTTGTGTGATTCTTTGATGGATGGTACATAGTTATAGCCCTGGTTGAATGGATGTATTTTTGGTAAATACAACATGCACCTCCTGCCTCTTCTTAGATTCTCATTGTAAAATTCTCTTATCATCCACTTCCCTCTATGTAAAATAGGTTTCTTAAATGTAATTTAATTGTAATTTCAAGAAATGGACAAGGAGAAAGGATTGGGAAGGCTAAGAAAGGATGGCGAGGACCAAAAGGAAGCTAGCGTGAAAGAGACTAGTTTGTCTTTTTCTTTCTAGGTTTTAATGGATCCCTTTGCTCGGGATACATCTAGATTGGGCTATAATCGTGTTACAATCTATTTTCAGCGATAGATGGCATGTTTAGGTTGACTGATGCATGATTAATCAACTAGAGAAATTTAAAACTGGTGAGACCGTTTAAAACCCCTTAATGTAAATTAAGCTCATGATCTCCCATCATGAGACATGTCAAGCGCTCGATCATTGTGTGGTAGTTTTTGCCATAGTGAGGTGCCACACTTTAATCTTGTTTGGAGACGAGTGCTAGGTGATGGTTCGGGCTTAACCATTCTGCCAACACAGTTGGTAGTTTTGAGACCGATTGGGTGGGAGTTAAGTGAGTACTTATCGCCATAACGAGGTGCTGCACTATAACTCTACTCAATGATCAAAGAGTTGCACATGACGCAATTGGAAAGGTAACCTACCTAAAGTTATTGTTCTTCAAACACTATCCATAGAAGGTTTGAGTTGAACAAGGAACTTATGGATCTTGGCCTGCTAGAATGTCTACGCGCTCAAACATTTCGAGATGATAGTGAGGGCTAT